>JAJOOH010012409.1:0-20570 GCA_029582605.1 Solanum gracilifrons
GATATTCTAAGGTCATTGGTGCAAATCAAAATATAATTGAGGTGTTTTTAGGTACTTTTCTTGAATTTTATATTCTCAAATTTTACAATGAAAAAGTTTATTTTTTTGTTATTTTTTGAACAGTTACGAAAAAGATTAAAATTTTGATCTTTTTTCGTTTCGATATTCTAAGGTCATTAGTGCAATTAAGAAATTTTTTGAGGTGTTTTTTGGTACATTTCTTGATTTTTATATTTTCGGATATTAACGAGGAAAATTTTCATTTTTTTTTTCGGACTTACGAAAGGGAGTAAACTTTTGATCATTTTTTGTTTCGATATTCTAAGGTCATTGGTGCAATTCGTAAATTATTTGAGGTGTTTCTAGATACATTTCTTGATTTTTATACTTTCAGACATTTACGAGGAAGTTTTTTGTTTTTTTTGGTTTTTTTGTTTTTTTGGTCTATTATGAAAAAGAGTATAACTTTGATCACGTTTTGTTTCGATATTCTATTGTCATTGGTGCAATTCAAAAATTTAATGAGGTGTCTTTAGATACTTTTTTGAATTTTATATTTTCGGGCATTTATGAGGAAAAAAATATTTTTTTTGTTATTTTTCGAACAGTTACGACAAAGAGTAAAATTCTGATCATTTTGTCGTTTCAATATTTTAAGGACATTGGTGAAATTTGGAATTTTTCTGAGGTGTTTTAGGTACATTTCTTGTTTTTATATTTTTTGAAACATTTACGGGGAAAACTTAATTTTTTAGTTCTTTTTCGGACAATTATGAAAATGAGTCAAATTTTGATCATTTTTTTGTTTCGATATTCTAAGGTCATTGGTGCAAATCAAAATATAATTGAGGTGTTTTTAGGTACTTTTCTTGAATTTTATATTCTCAAATTTTACAATGAAAAAGTTTATTTTTTTGTTATTTTTTGAACAGTTACGAAAAAGATTAAAATTTTGATCTTTTTTCGTTTCGATATTCTAAGGTCATTAGTGCAATTAAGAAATTTTTTGAGGTGTTTTTTGGTACATTTCTTGATTTTTATATTTTCGGATATTAACGAGGAAAATTTTCATTTTTTTTTTCAGACTTACGAAAGGGAGTAAACTTTTGATCATTTTTTGTTTCGATATTCTAAGGTCATTGGTGCAATTCGTAAATTATTTGAGGTGTTTCTAGATACATTTCTTGATTTTTATACTTTCAGACATTTACGAGGAAGTTTTTTGTTTTTTTTGGTTTTTTTGTTTTTTTGGTCTATTATGAAAAAGAGTATAACTTTGATCACGTTTTGTTTCGATATTCTAAGGTGATTGGTGCAATTCGAAAATATTTTGAGGTATTTTTTGGTACTTTTCTTGATATTTATATTTTCAGACATTTACGAGAAAAAAATTAACGTTTTAGTTGCTTATCGGAAAGTTATCAAAAATGGTTAAATTTTGATCACTCTTTCGTTTCGATATTCTAAGGTCATTGCTGTAATTTTGGATATTTTTTGAGGTGTTTTTAGATTCATTTCTTGATTTTTATATGTTTCCTTACATTTACGATGGAAATTTTAATTTTTTTGTTATTTTTTGGACAGTTTACGATAAAGTGTGAAATTTGGTTCATTTTTTCATTTTGATATTCTAAGGTCATTGATGCAATTTAGGATATTTTTTAAGGTGTTTTTAGGTACATTTCTTGATTTTTATATTTTTCTGACATTTACGAGTAAAAAATTATTTTTTCGGTTATTTTTCGGACTGTTATGAAAAAGAGAACAATTTTGATCATTTTTTCTTTTCGATATTCTAAGGTCATTGGTGCAATTCGAATAATTTTTGAGATGTTTTTAGGTACTTTTCTTGATTTTATATTTTCAAACATTTACGATGAAATAATTATTTTTTTTGTTATTTTTCGGACTGTTACGAAAAGAGTAAAATTTTGATCATTTTTCGTTAGATATATTAAGGTTTTTGGTGCAATTTTTTTTTTAAAATTGAGGTAGTTTTAGGTACATTTCTTGATTTTTATATTTTCGTACATTTACGAGGAAAAAATTAATTTTTCTGTTGTTTTTCAGACAGTTACAAAAAAGAGTAAAATTTTATTCAACTTTTTGTTTCGATATTCTAAGGTCATTGGTGCAATTCGAAATTTTTTTAGGGATTTTTAGGAACTTTTCTTGATTCTTATATTTTCTTACATTTAAGATGAAAAAATTATGTTTTTTGTTATTTTTTGGACAGTTACAAAAAATAGTAAGATTTTGATCATCTTTCGTTTCGATATTCTAAGGTCATTGGTGCAATTCAAAAAAAAATTGAGGTGTTCTTAGTCACATTTCTTGATTTTTATATTTTCCAGACACTTACGAGGAAAAAAATTAATTTTTTTGTTATTTTTTGGACAGTTACGAAAAAGAGTACAATTTTGATCATTTTTTCGTTTAGATATTCTAAGGTCATTGGTGCATTTCGGAATTTTTTGAGGTGTTTTTAAGTACATTTGTTGATTTTTTTATTTATCAGACATTTATGAGGAAAAATTTAACTTTTTGTTATTTTTTAGATAATTATGAAAGAGATTAGAATTTTGATCATTTTTTTATTTCGATACTCTAAGGTCATTGGTGAAATTCGAAAAATATTTGAGGTGGTTTTAGGTACTTTTAGTTATTTTTAATCTGCAGACATTTACGAGGAAAAAGTTAATTTTATTATTATTTCGCAGACAGTTATGAAAAAGAGTAAATCTTGATCACTCTTTCGTTTCGATATTCTAAGGTCAATTTTTTTTAGGTGTTTTTAGGTACTTTTCTTGATTTTTATATATACGGAGATTTTTGTGGAAGAATTAAATTTTTTTTGTTATTTTTAGTAAAGTTACGAAAAAGAGTAAAATTTTGATCATTTTTTTCTTTTCGATATTCTAAGGTCATTGGAGCTATTCGGAAGTTTGTTGAGATGTTCTAGGTACATTTTTTTATTTCTATATTTTTTGGAAATTACGAGGAAAAAATTATTTTTATTTTTTATTTTTTGGGAAGTTATGAAAAGGAGTAAAATTTTGATTATTTTTTCATTTCGATATTCTAAGGTCATTGAGGCAGTTCAATTTTTTTTAGTTGTTCTTAGGTACTTTTCTTTATTTTTATATTTTCGAACATTTATGAGGAAAAAAATATTTTTTTTGTTATTTTTCGGACAGTTACTAAAAAGAGTATAAATTTAATCATTTTTCGTTTCGATATTCTAAGATCATTCGTGCAATTAGAAAAATTTTTGAGGTGTTTTTATGTACATTTCTTGATTTTTATATTTTATTGATATTTACGAGGAAAAAAATTATTATTTTATGTTATTTTTCGAGATGTTACGAAAAAGTGTAAAATTTTGATCATTTTTTAGTTTCGATATTCTAAGGTCATTGGTGCATTTCTGAATTTTTTTGAGGTGTTTTTAGGTACATTTCTTGATTTTCATATTTTTCGAACGTTTACGAGGAAAAATTTAATCTTTTTGTTACTTTTCGAACAGCCACAAAAAAGTGTAATATTTAGATAATTTTTTGTTTCGATATTCTAAGGTCAGTAGTGCAATTCGCCAACTTATTTGGGGTGTTTTTAGGTATTTCTCTTGAATTTTATGTTTTTAAATATTTACGCAGTATAAATTAATTTTTTTCTTATTTTCAAACATTTACGAAAAAGATTAAAAATTTAAATAAAAATTCGTTTCGATATTCTAAAGACATTGGTGCAATTCGTAAATTTTTTGAGGTGTTTTTAGATACATTTGTTTATTTTTATATTTTCAGACATTTACGAGGAAATTTTTTTTTTTGTTATTTTTTGGAAATTTACGAAAAAGTGTAAAATTTTGATCATTTTTTCGTTTCTATAATCTAGGGTCATTGGTGCTTTTCGAAAAAAATTTGAGGTGTTTTTAGGTTCATTTCTTGATTTTTATACTTTTCGGATATTTACGAGGAAAAAATTAATTTTTTTATTACTTTTCGGACAATTAGTAAAAAGAGTAAATTTTGATCATTTTTTCGTTTCGATATTCTAAGGTCATTGGTGCATTTCGGAAACTTTTTGAGGTGTTTTTAGGTACATTTATTGATTTTTATACTTTTCAAACATTAACGAGGAAACTTTTTTGTTTTTGTTATTTTTCGGACAGTTACGAAAAAGAGTAATATTTTGGTCAATCTTTTGTTTCTATATTATAAGGTCATTGGTGCAATTAATAAAAAATGTTGACGTGTTTTTAGGCTCTTGATTTTTATGTTTTCTGTCATTTACGAGGAGTAAATTATTTTTTTTGTTATTTTTCATACAGTTACGAAAAAGTGTAAAAATTTTATTTTTGAGTTGTTTTAAGGTCATTGGTGCATTTCATAAATTTTTTGAGTTGTTTTAAGGTTTATATCTGGATTTTTATACTTTTCGAACATTTACGAGAAAAAAATTAATTTTTTTGTTGCTTTTCAGACAATTATAAAAAAGCGTAATATTTTGGTCAATCTTTTGTTTCGATATTATAAGGTCATTGGTGCAATTCACAAAAACTTTTGAGGTGTTTTTAGGTACTTCTCTTGATTTTAATGTTTTCGGACATTTACGAGGAGTAAATTATTTTTTTTGTTATTTTTCATAGAGTTACGAAAAAGGGTAATAATTTTATCTTTTTTTTAAATATTCTAAGGTCATTGGTGCATTTCATAAAATTTTTGAGTTGTTTTAAGGTTTATATCTGGATTTTTATACTTTTCAGACATTTACGAGGAAAATATTTTTTTTTTTGTTACTTTTCAGACAATAACGAAAAAGCGCAATATTTTGGTCAATCTTTTGTTTCGATATTATCAGGTCATTGGTGCAATTCACAAAAACTTTTGAGGTGTTTTTAGGTACTTCTCTTGATTTTAATGTTTTCGGATATTTACGAGGAGTAAATTAATTTTTTTGTTATTTTTCATACAGTTACAAAAAAGAATAAAATTTTTATCATTTTTTTGTTTCGATATTCTAAGGTCATTGGTTCAATTCATAATTTTTTTGAGGTGTTTTAAGGTTTATTTCTGGATTTTTATACTTTTCGGACATTTACGAGGAAAATATTAATTTTTTTGGTTACTTTTCAGACAATTACAAAAAAGAGTAAAATTTTTGATCCATTTTTTCATTACATTATTCCAAGGTTAATTAGTGCAATTCGGAAAATTTTTGAGGTGTCTTTAGGTACATTTCTTGAATTTTATATTTTTCAGACATTAAAGAAGAAAAAATTATTTTTTTTGTTATTTTTTGGACAGTTATGAAAAAGAGTAGAATTTTGATCATTTTTTCGTGTCGATATTCTAAGGTCATTGGTGCAATTCGGAAATTTTTTGAGGTACTTTTCTTGATCTTTGTATTTTCAGAAATTTAAAAGGAAAAAAATTAAATATTTTTTTATTTTTCTGCAGTTACAAAAAATAGTAAGGATTTGATTATTTTTTCGTTTCGATAGTCTAAGGTCATTGGTGCAATTCGGAAACTTTTTAAGGTGATTTTAGGTACAATTTTTTTGATTTTTCTATTTTCCGATCATTTACGAGGAAAAAATTAATTATTTTTGTTATTTTTCAGACAGTTATAAAATAGTGTAAAACTTTGATCATTTTTTCATTTCGATATTCTATGGTCATTGGTGCAATTTGAAATTTTTTTGAGGTGTTTTTAAGTTCTTTTTTGGATTTTTATATTTTCAGAAATTTAAGATGAAAATGTAAGTTTTTTGTTATTTTACATACAGTTACGAAAAATTGTGACATTTTGTTCAGTTTTTCATTTCGATATTATAAGGTCATTGGTGTAATTCAGAAATTTTTGAGGTGTGTTTAGGTACATTTACTGATTATTATTTTTTCGGACATTCACGAGGATAAATTTAATTTTTTTTCGTAATTTTTCGAACAGTTTTGAAAAAGGGTAAAATTTTGAACATTTTATCGTTTCGATATTCTAAGGTCATTGGTGCATTTCAGAAATTTTTTGAGGTGATTTTGGCTACTTTTCTTGATTTTTATATTTTCGGACAATTATAAGAAAAAAAATTGTTATTTTACGGACAATTATGAAAAAGAGTAAAATTTTGATAATTTTTTCGTTTCGATACTCTTAGGTCATTGGTGCAATTCAGAATTTTTTTGAGGTGATTTCAGATACTTTTATTGATTTTGATATTTTCGAACATTTATGTGGAAAGAATTATTTTTCTTGTTATTTTTGGGATTATAACACCTCAATTTTACTCTTTTTTGTATTTGTCCGAAAAATAACAAACAAAAAAAAAATTCTCATAAATGTCTGAAAATATAAAAATCAAGAAAACCACCTAAAAACAATTCAATTTTTTTTTGAATTACACCAATAACCTTAGAATATCGAAAAAAAATAATCAAAATTTTTACACTTTTTCGTAACTGTCCTAAAAATAACCAAAAATTAAATTTTCCTCGTAAATATATGAAAATATAAAAATCAATAAATGTTCTTAAAAACACCTCAAAAAATTTCTATATAGTACCAATGACCATAGAATATGATGAAAAAATGATCAAAATTTTACTCTCTTTTTCGAAACTGTCCGAAAAATAATATAAAATTGAAAATTTTCCTCGTAAATGTTAAAAAATATAAAAATCAAGAAAAGTACCTAAAAACACCTCAAAAAATTAATAAATTGCACCGATAACCTTGTAATATCAAAATGAAAAAATAATCAAAATTTTACTCTTTTCCGTAACTTTTCGAAAAAAAAAATGCCTCGTAAATGTCCGGAAAAAATAAAAATCACGAAAGGGACCTAAAAACACCTCAAATTATATTTGAATTAGACCAATAACCTTAGAATATCGAAACAAAAAATAAACAAATTTTCACTCTTTTTTTCGTAACTGTCCGAAAAATAACAAAAAAAATAATTTTTTCCTCGT
Organism: Solanum gracilifrons; assembly: GCA_029582605.1. Taxonomy (NCBI): domain Eukaryota; kingdom Viridiplantae; phylum Streptophyta; class Magnoliopsida; order Solanales; family Solanaceae; genus Solanum; species Solanum gracilifrons. The sequence goes on from JAJOOH010012409.1 coordinate 6,975, forward strand.
AAATGATTGAAAATATTAAAATCATGAAAAGAACCTAAATACACCAGAAAAACCTCCGAATTGTACCATAGAATATCGAAAAGAAAAAATGATAAAATTTTACTTTTTTTAGTAAATGACCTAAAAATTACAAAAAAATTAAATTTGTCCTAGTAAATGTCTGAAAAATATAAAATTAAAAAAAGTACCTTAAAACGTTTCAAAAAAATTCTAATTGCACACATGACCATAGAATATCGAAAAGAAAAAATGATCAAAATTTTACTCTTTTTCGTAACAGTTCAAAAAATAATATTTTTTCTTCGTAAATGTCCGAAAAATATAAAAATCAAGAAATGTACCTAAACACATCTAAAAAAAATTCCTAATTACACCAATGACCTTATAATAGCGAAACGAAGAAGTGTTCAAAATTTTACACTTTTTTTTGTAACTGTCCGAAATAACAAAAAAATTATTTTTTTCCTCGTAAATGCCCAAAAATATAAAAATCAAGAAAAGTACCTAAAAATACCTCAAAAAATTATCAAATTGCCCAAATGAACTTGGAATATCTAAACGAAAAAATGCAATTTTTTTTTACACTTTTTCGTAACTGTGTGTAGAATAAAACATTATTTTTTTCCTTGTTAATGTCCGAAAAATATAAAAATCAAGAAATGTACCTAAAAACACCTCAAAAAAATTCTAAATTGCACCAATGACCATAGATTATCGAAAGGAAAAAATGATGAAGATTTTGCTCTTTTTCATAATTGTCCGAAAAAAAATAAAAAATAAAAAATTTCCCCGTAAAGGTTCTAAAATATAAAAATCAAGAAAGCACCTAAGAACAACTCAATAAAATTTCGAATTGCACCAATGACCTTAGAATATAAAAATGAAAAAATAATCAAAATTTTACTCTTTTTCATAACTATCCGAAAAATAACAAAAAAAATAATTTTTTTCTTCGAAAATGTTTGCAAAAATATAAAATCAAGAAATGTACTTAAAAACACCTCAAAAAATGTTCGAATTGCACCAATAACCCTAGAATATCGAAATAAAAAAATGATCAATATTTTACATTTTTTCGTAACTGTCCAAAAAATAACAAAAAAATTAAATTTGTCCTCGTAAATGTCCAAAAATATAAAAATCAAGAAAAGTACCTAAAAACACCTCAAATAATTTTCGAATAACCCCAATTACCGTAAAATAATAAAACAAAAAAATGATCAAAATTTTACTCTTTTTTTTATATGTCCGAAATATAACAAAAAATTTAATTTTTTTCTCGTTAATACCTGAAAATATAAAAATCACGAATAGTACATAAAAACACCTCAAATTTTTTTCAAATTACACCAATGATCTTAGAATATCGAAACGAATAGATGATCATAATTTTACACTTTTTCATACCTTCTCGAAAATTAACAAAAACATTAATTTTTTCCTCGTAAATGTAAGAAAATATAAAAATCAAGAAAATACCTAAAAACACGTCCAAAAAATTTCGAATTGCCAATGACCTTAGAATATTGAAACAAAAAAAAGATTAAAATTTTATTCTTTTTCGTAACTGTTCGAAAAAAATTAAAAATAAAACTAATTTTTTCCTTGTAAATGTCTGAAAATGTTAAAACAAAGAAATATACCTAAAAAACATCAAAAAAATTCTGAGTTTCACCAATGACCTAAGATTATCAAAACGAAAAAATTGATCACAAATTACTCTTTTTCGTAACTGTCCAAAAAATAAAAAAAAATCCACGTAAATGTCCGAAAAATATAAGACTCAAGAAAAGTACCTAAAAACAATCGAAAAAAATTTCTAATTGCACAAATCACATTAGAATATCTAACAAAAAAATGATCAAAATTTATACTTATTCGTAACTATCCGAAAAATAACAAAAAAAAGAAAATTTTCCTCGTAAATGTCCGTAAAATATATAAAAAAAATAAAAGTACCTAAAAACACCTCAATTTTTTTTAAATTGCAACAATAACCTTAGAATTACGAAACGAAAAAAAGAAAAAAATATTACAATCTTCCGTAACTGTCTGAAAAATAACCAAAAATTTAATTTTTCCTCGTAAATGTCTGAAAAATATAAAATCAAGAAAAGTAATTCGAAACACCTCGAGAAATTTTCCAATAGCACCAACGATTAAAGTTTTACTCTTTTTCGTAACTATTCGAAAAAATTAAGTTATCCTCGTAAGTGTCGGAAAATAAAAAATCAAGAAAACTACCTAAGAACACCTCAATTTTTTTTGGATTGAACCAATGACCTTAGAATATCAAAACAAAAAAATAATCCAAATTTTACTCTTTATTGTTATTGTTTGAAAAATTAATAAAATTAATTTTTTTCTCGTAAATGTCCATAAAATGAAAAATATACATAAATGTACCTTAAAACACTTCAAAATATTTTCGAATTGCACCAATAACCTTAAAATTTTACTATTTTTCGTAACAGTCCAAAAAAAATATTAAATTAAAATTTTCATCGTAAATGTAAAAAAATGAAAAAATCAAGAAGAGTACCAAAAAAACACAATTTTTTTTTACGAATTGCACCAATGACATAAGAACATCGAAACGAAATAATGATCAAAATTTTATTCTTTTTCGTAACTGTCCGAAAAATAACAAAAAAATTAATTTTTTCCTCGTAAATGACCGAAAATATAAAAATCAAGAAATATACCTTAAAACGCCTCAAAAATTTCCAAATTGCACCAATGACCTTAGAATATCAAAACGAAAAATGATTAAATTTTTCTCTTTTTCGTAACAGTCCGAAAAATAACAAAAAAATTAAATTTTACTCGTAAATGTTTGAAAAATATAAAAATTAAGAAATTTACCTAAAAACACCTAATTTTTTTTTGAATTGCACCAAATACCGTAGAATATCGAACGTAAAAAATGATCAAAATTTTACTCTTTTTCGTAATTATCCAAAAAATAACAAAAAATTAAATTTTTCCTCATAAATGTCTGAAAAATATAAAATCAAGAAAAGTATTTCAAAACACCTCGAGAAATTTTTGAATAGCACAAATGACCTTAGAATATCGAAACAACAAAATGATTAAAATTTTACTATTTTTGTAACTGTCCGAAAAAAATTAAATTTTCCTCGTAAATATCAAAAAATAAAAAATCAAGAAAGTTCAAAAAAAACAACTGTAAATTGTTTTGAATTGAACCAATGACCTTAGAATATCAAAACAATAAAAATATCAAAATTTTACTCTTTTTCATTACTCTTTGAAAAATGAAAAAAAAATTAAATTTTTCTTCGTAAATGTCCAAAAAATATAAAAATCAATAAATGTACCTTAAAACACCTCAAAATATTTCCGAATTGCACCAATGACCTTAGAATATCAAAACGAAAAAATGATCAATATTTTACTCTTTTTCTTAAGTGTCTGAAAAGTAACTAAAAAAATAAATTTTTCCTCATAAATGTCCGAAAATATAAAATCAAGAATAGTACCTAAAACTACCTCAAAAAAATTTCGAATTATACCAATGACCTAATAATATCGTAACGAAAAAAATGATCAAAATTTTACTATTTTCATAACTGTATGAAAAATAACAAAAAAAATTATTTTTTTCCTCGTAAATGTCCGAAAAATATAAAATCAAGAAATGTACCTAAAAACACCTGAAAAAAATTCTGAATTGCACTAATGACCTTAGAATATCGAAAAGAAAAAATAATCAAAATTTTACTCTTTTTCGTAACTGTCCGAAAAAGAACAAGAAAATTAATCTTTTCCTCGTAAATGACCGAAAATCTAAAAATCAAGGAAAGTACCTAAAAACACCTCAAAAACTTTTCGAATTGCACCAATGACCTTAGAATATCGAAACAAAAAATTGATCAAAAATTTACTTTTTTTCGTAAATGCCCGAAAAATAACAAAAAAATTATTCTTTTCATCATAAATGTCCGAAAATATGAGAATCAAGAAAAGTACCTAAAAAAACCTCAAAAAAAATTTGAATTTCACTAATGATCTTCAAATATCGAAACGAAAAAATGATTAAAATTTTACTCTTTTTCGTAACATTCCAAAAAATAACAAAAAAACTAAGTTTGTCCTTCTAAATGTGCGAAAAATATAAAAATAAAGAAATGTACCTAAAAACACCTAAAAAGTTTTTTGAATTGAAACAATGACCTTAGAATATCTAAACGAAAAACTGATCAAAATTTTACTCTTTTTCGTAACTGTCCGAAAAATAACAAAAATATTAATATTTTCCTTGTAAATGTCTGAAAATAAAAAAATCAAGAAAAGTACATAAAAACTCCTCAAAAAGAATTTGAATTGCACCAAGGAACTTAGACTATCGATACAAAAAATGGATCAAAATTTTACTCTTTTTCGTAACTATCCGAAATACAACAAAAAATTAAATTGTTCCTTGTAAATGTCCAAAAAATACAACAATCAAGAAATGAACCTTAAAGCACATCAATTTTTTTTTGAATTGCACCAATGACCTTAGAATATCGAAATGAAGAAATGATCAAAAGTTTACTCTTTTTCTTAATTGTCCGAAAAATAAAAAAAATTAATTTGTTTCCTCGTAAATGTCCGAAAATATAAAGATCAAGAAAAGTACCTAAAATCACCTTAAAAATTCCGAATTGCACCAATGACCTTAGAATATCGAAACGAAAAAATGATCAAAATTTTACACTTTTTCGTAAATGTCCGAAAAATATAAAATCAAGAAATGTAACTAAAAACACCTCAATTTTTTTTTGGAATTGCACCAATGACATTAGAATATCGAAACGAAAAAATGATCAAAATTTTACTCTTTTATTTAATTTTCCGGAAAAAAAAATTCCTCGTAAATGTCTGAAAAATATAAAAATTAAATTGCACCAATGACCTTAGAATATCGAAACAAAAAAATGAACCAAATATTACAATTTTTTTCGTAACTTTCAAAAAAATAACAAAAAAAATAAATGTTTCCTCGTAAATGCCTGAAATTTTTTAAAATTAAAACGAAAAATATCGAAATGAAAAAATGATCAATATTTTACTCTTTTTCTTATTTGTTCGAAAAATAACAAAAAAAACAATTTTTTTCTCGTAAATGTCTGAAAAATATAAAAATCAAGAAATGTACCAAAAAACACCTCAAAACTATTTCGAATTGCACCAATGACCATAGAATATCGAAACGAAAAAATGATAACAATTTTACTATTTTTAGTAACTGTCCGAAAAATAACAAAAAAACTAAAATTTTCTATGTATATGTCCTAAAATTATAAAAATCAAGAAATGTACCTAAAAAAACTCAAAAAAATCCGAATTGCACCAATGACCTTAGATTATCGAAACGAAAAAATAATAAAAATTTACTCTTTTTCGTAAATATCCGGAAAATAACAAAAAAAGTATTTTTTCCTCATAAATGTCCGAAACTATTAAGATCAAGAAAACTACCTAAAAACACATTAATTTTTTTTGAATTGCACCAATGACCTTAGAATATCGAAACGAAAAATTGATCATAATTTTACTCTTTTTCGTAATTGTTCGAAAAATAAGAAAATAATAAATTTTTCCTCGTAAATGTCTGAAAAATATAAAAATCAAGAAATCTACCTAAAGACACTTCAAAAAAATTTCAAATTGCACCAATGACCTTAGAATATCGAAATGAAAAGTAATAAAAGTTTTACTCTTTTTCGTCACTGTTCAAAAATAACCAAAAAATTAAATTTAGCCTTGTAAATGTCCGAAAAATATAAAAATCAAGAAATGTACCTAAAAACACGTCAAAAAATTTACGAATTGCACCAGTGACCTTAGAGTATCGAAATGAAAAAATGATCAAAATTTTACTCTTTTTCTTAACAGTTCGAAAAATAGCAAAAAAATTAATTTTTTCCTCGCAAATGTCCGAAAATATAAAAATCAAGAAAAGTACCTAAAATCACCTCACAAAAGTTCCGAATTACACCAATGACCTTAAAATATCAAAACCAAAAAATGATCAAAATTTTACTCTTTTCCGTAACTGTCCGAAAAATAATAAAAAAAATATTTTTTTCCTTGTAAATGTCCAAAAAATATATTAATCAAGAAATGTATCAAAATATACCTCAAATTTTTTTCAAATTGCATCAATGACCTTAGAATATCTAAACTAAAAAATGATAAAAATTTTACTCTTCTTCGTAACTGTCTGAAAAATAACAAAAAAAATTAAATTTTTCCTCGTAAATGTCCAAAAATATAAAAATCAAGAAAAGTACTTAAAAACACCTCAAAATTTTTGAATTGCGCCAATGACCTTAAAATATAGAAACGAAAAACTGATCAAAATCTTATTCGTTTTCATAACTGTCCGAAAAATAACAAAAAAAAAAAATTCCTCGAAAATGTCCAAAAAATATAAATATAAAAAATGTACCTAAAGACACCTCAATTTGAATTGCACTAATGACCTTACAATATCGAAACGAAAAAATGATCAAAATTGGACTTTATTCGTATTTGTCCGAAAAATAACAAAAAAAATTAATTTTTCGTCATAAATGTCCGAAAATATAAAAATCAAGAAAAGTACCTAAAATCACCTCAATTTTTTTTGAATTGCACCAATTACCACAGAATATTGAAAATAAAGAATGATAAAAAATTTACTCTTTTTTGTAACTGTCAGAAAATAACAAAAAAATATATATTTTCCTTGTAAATGTCCGAAAAATATAAAAATTAAGAAATGTACCTAAAAACACTTTAAATTTTTTCTGAATTTCACCAATGACCTTAGAATATCAAAACGAAAAAACGATCAAATTTAATTTTTTTTCCTAACCGTGCGAAAAATAACATAAAAAATAATTCTTTCCTCGTAAATGTCCGAAAATATGAGAATCAAAGAAAAGTACCTAAAAACACCTCAAATTTTTTCCAAATTCCATCAATGACCTTAGAATATCGAAACAAAAAAATGATAAAAAATTTACTCTTTATCATAATTGTCTGAAAAATAACCAAAAAAATTAATTTTTTCCTCATAAATGTCCGAAAATATAAAAATCAAGAAAAAAATCCTAAAAACACCTCAAAAATTTCAAATTGCACCAATGACCTAAGAATATCGAAACGAAAAAATGATCAAAATTTTACTCTTTTTCGAAACTATCCGAAAAATAATAAAAAAATTAATTTTTTCTTCGTAAATGTTAGATATATAAAAATCAAGAAAAGTACCTAAAAACACCTCAAATTTTTTTTAATTGCACCAATTACCTTAGAATATCGATAAGAAAAATTGATCAAAATTTTAATCTTTTTCGTAACGGTCTGAAAAATACCAAAAAAAATAATTTTTCCTCGTAAATGTCTGAAAATATAAAAATCAAGAAAAGTTCCTAAAAACGCGTAAAAATATTCTGAATTGCACCAATGACCTTAGAATATCGAAATGAAAAAATTATAAATTTTTTTACTCTTTTTCGTAAATGTCTGAAATATAAAAATCAAGAAAGGTACCTAAGAATAGCTTAAAAAAATTGCGAATTGCACCAATGACCTTAGAATAACGAAATAAAAAATTGATAAAAAATTTACAGTTTTTTGTAACTGTTCGAAAAATAACAAAAAAAATAATTTTTTCCTCGAAAATGTCCGAATATATAAATATCAAGAAAAGTACCTAAAAACAACTAATTTTTTTTTTGAATTGCACCAATGACCTTAGAATATCAAAATGAAAAAATGATCTAAGTTTTACTTTTTTTCGTTGCTACTCGGAAAATAACCAAAAAATGAAAATTTTCCTCGTAAATGTCCGAAACATAAAATAAGTTGTAAGACTAGTATTAGTAGCTAATCAATCAATTTGAGCTACTTGATCCCACCAAAATAGTAACCAAGCGGTAAGCATGCAATTTATCTAGCCAATGTTTTCTTTCCTTCCCTTTCCCTTTAATCGCGTCTATATACTATACAACCTTCGTATCAAGTCCTCCTCAAAACTCCATGCAATATTTAAGTCCTTTAACGTCTCCATAACTTCCCCGTACATCCAGTCACATCCCTTATCATAACATACATAAAACAATCCTTAAACATAAGCAATATGAATCATGGTTTCTGATCACCAGCACTTGAAGAGGACTGGATGTGCTCAAACAAGCTCACAACTGAATTTAAAGAGGACTCCCCTCCATGGTTGTCCCAACATGAACTAATCACCAGAACATCCTCCTCAATATTACACCATGTAAAAAAGAACAATTTCCAACTCACTAACACATACCAAATGTCCTAAGTAACTCAAGCACAAGAGGGAGAAAATTGCAATAGCTTACCTTGCTAGATAGAACTACCACTTGCTAAGACTTGGATTCTTCAAGGTAAAGGTTGTCCTCCTCAACTTGTCTTAGCTTATACCTTCCAATAGCTTGAACTCCCTAATATTCAAGAACCTTAATGGTATTTAATGGTTGTTGTATGAAGCTCTGAGAGAGAAGAGAGAAAGCTCTAGAAATCAGATTTTTAGTCAAAGTAAAAATAGTTGGAGAAAGCTGATATAAATCCCTTTTAAAGGGACCTGCTTTGGCCGACTTTCTCACTCATTTTAGGCCATAATTTGTAAAGTAGGTGATCCACCTACTTGGACTTTTCACTTGGGCCTTTTGGACTTAAGAATATTGGGCCTTGGCTATCCATTTTCCCCTTATTCTTATAATCAACTTGGGCCAGATTAATGCAAGTAGGTGGTAGTGTACTTGGCCCAATAACATGGTCAAAAGAGTCTTAGTAGGTGATGCACCTACTTGGTCCTTTGGGTTGGTCAATAAGTCAAAGTAGGTGATGTACCTTCTTGTCACCTACTAGCTCAAGTGTAGTCAAGCAAGCACCTCAATATTTTATTCCATTTCTAGACTTTAATACCTTTAACTTAACTTATAACTTATATACACTATGTCACTTTAATATTTAGACTTAAATACTACTTATGATCTCAAGTTTAAATACTTCCATCGATTTCAACATAATCGGGTCACATTAAAATCTAGGGACAGTTCACTTTAAATCTATTTTATTGTCACTAGTTGCATAGGAAACCGAGTCCATAACTATACCAAAAGGAAATTTATAAGCGTCATATAAATATAACTAGTACACATAGAATATGGGGTGTTATAGAGTAAAAACCTATATAACTTGTATACAAGCCTCTGATAACACACACTTGAAAAAGGCTGCTAGTAGGTACAATTGGAGGCTAGGAACTAGACCACAACTGACATGGTGGAGACTAATTTGAAATACTTGCAACATCCCAAAAAATGACTTCATCTACTGGCTAGCTATACATGGAAGACTATTAACCAGAGAGAGGTTATAAAAGATAAGACTAACAAAAGACAGAACTTGAACACTATGTGGGAATGTCAACATCACACATCACTTCTTTGAGTGTGTGATATCAAAGGCTTGTATACAATAAATAACGCACCGATTGAAGTTCACATGTGGGAGCATAGACATAAAGGAAGCTGAAATTTGATAGCACGAAGAGCGCAAGGCAAAGTTAACAGGAAATTGGTATGGGCAATCCTGACAGCTGCAATATCACACATATCGAAAGCTAGAAATGAAGCATTATGGAAACATTACACCTTACTGAAGTATTTTAGTAAGCATAACACATTACTGATTCTTTCTAAATCCTGGACAATCACCTGCCAAATTCTACGACTATATTTCTTGAACTTCTTTAACATTTCTCCCTAACACATTCTTCGCCTCGTGCAACGTGGATCTATACTAATCGTCATCATTCCCTTAAAACCACCTCTTCTTTTCCTAAGTTATGTTTCTAGCACTTATTGTAAATCATACCAGCTAAAGTAAGCTTAAGAGTTATATGAGTCTTACCTTTTACTAAATAAATAGGAAAATACACAACACTTTCTGTCTAGAAAGTATAAAAGCTGGAATAGATTTTAGGAGTAAGAGGAAGCAGAAAAGAGAAAAAAAAAGGACAAAAAGTTGAAAGTTGGTTGAACTTCTGAGCACAGTGAACTTTTTCCTCATCAGAATGGTATTTAATTCAATTCAAATTATGTGTCTTACTTTTCTTTTTGATTGTTTCAAAAGGAGCTTTATTGAAAACAAACTATGTTGCTTCTATGTGGTACTGGAATTCCTTAATACTACAAATCTTTGATATCAAGAATTAAGAAAATTTAGACCAAACCATTACTGAATGACTAAATACACCATAAACAAGGAGTAAGACGTAGTTTTACAAGTTTATATCCTACTCCCATGGTCTTAAAATCTACAAATTTTGTGATAAGAAGGAATTTTCTCTGTATCTATACTTAGGTATTGGCAATGATTCCCCTCTATAAGGTAGTATAGCATTTTCTACACTCTATTTAATAAGCTTAGGAAGCAGCTAAAGTGTAAAGTATAAGCCATGTTTCATACTAACTTTTTAATGAGGTAAGGTATTAACTAATATATCATGGTATAAATAAAACATAATAGGTATAAACTATAACTTGTTAAACATGGACTTTAAGTTGGAGAAATAAAAATAAAAATATACCTTAAGTTGACATTTTGATGGATCTTAATCTTTGCTGCATCATAAAGAAAAATATGCAAAGTTACATACTAAATGCTACATATTTATATATTTAACGGAAAAGGGCCACAAATACTCCTGAACTATTCGAAAAGGTTTAAAAATACCCCTCATTCACCTATTGGGTTAAAAATACCCCTCCATCCACCTTTTTGGTCCACAATTACCCTTAAAACTAATAACCTTTTATTTTTTAATTATTATTATTATTAATTATTATGTGACATCTTTCTATTGGATAAATTTAAATTCCAACCCACCAAAAAAATTTCTACCCATTTGACCCATATCCGACCCAAACCCAATTAAATTTTTTATCAAAAATAATAGATTTGATCATCTCTTCTCTTCTCCTTAAACCTAATAACCTATTTTCTTTTTTTCTCTTTTCTTATTCAACAATTTCAAGATAAAATTTATGATTGAATCAATTAGTATTTAAATTTGAAATTGACATATTAGTATTTGAATTTGGTCTTTCTTGTTTCTTCCTTTTGGTTCACACCCATGTGAAAAGATTCAATTTTTTAAGGGGAAGTTGCACTAGATAGCTCTTCTTAATCGTGCTTTTATGGTGACATTGAGGTAAACTGACTTGGGTCTTGTTTCTTTCTTCCTTTTGGTTCACACCCTTTTCAAAAGATTCAATTTTTCATGGTGGAGTTGCACTAAAAGAGTTGTTCTTGATTGTGTTTTCATGGTGGCATTGAGGTAACCTGAATTGGGTCTTCTTATTTCTTCCTTTTGGTTCACACCCTTTTCAAACGATTCAACTTTTCATAGTTGAGTTACTCGAAAAAGCTCTATTTGATTGTATTTTAATGGTGGCATTGACCAAATTCAAACACAATCAAGAAGAGGTTTTTAGTTCTAATTGGTATTAAATTCGCTAGTTCTTGGTTGATCACTGATATGAAAATATGCATTATTTTAGTTATCATTGATTGAGGTTGTATATGATGATGAGAAAGAAAATAGGTTATTAGGTTTGAAGTGAGAGAAGGTGATCAAATCTTTTAATTTTTATGATTTTTTTAATTTGGTTTGGGTCAAAGAATGTGGATATGGTCAAATGGGTAGGAAATTTTTTGGTGGGTTGTAATTTAAATTTATCCAATAAAAATATGCCACATAATAATTAATAATAATAATAATTTAAAAATAAAAGATTGTTAGTTTTTAAGGGTAATTGTGGACAAAAAGGTGGATGGAGGGGTATTTTTAACCCAATAGGTGAATGATGGGTATTTCTAAACCTTTTCGAATAGTTCAGGGTAGTTTTGGCCCTTTTCCGTATATTTAATATAAACAAATTAAAAAATACTTATCATATAAGTTTGAGTTACTTCTAACCTTGGTGGCAATGAGCGAGAAAGAAGTTGCATTTTTCTAAACATTTCCTCTTGGCGTGCCACTGTAGTATTCAATTGAGAATTTAACGATTGTATTTGAGATTGCTGGTCTTGTATTTGAGATTGCTAGTCTTCTATTTGAGACTGTTGATTATCTAGCACAGTTTCAGCTGCATTTAATCGATTCTGTAATTCATGTTGGGCACTAACAGCTTGTTGTTTCGCCTTTTTGTGGGAGTCTTCTAACTCTGTCATTCTCCTTTGTGTAGATCTTGTAGTATTAGGTTTAGAACCATAACCAAGTCCTTTTATGTACCCCGACTTTGTACCAAGTATAGTATCCACAATTTCATCAATAGTCATGGAAGACTCTCCCGATGTATATAGATCTTTCAAATATGTCATGTTGTTTTGCATAAACATATTAAAATTATTTAAAGGAGAATGCACAACTTTTGAAAAACATTAATCTGACAAATCCAATGAAAATGTTATAAAAAGATAAAAAGTAATTTCTTACGTAGTGAGTCTCAGCCTCTAAAGATGACCATCCTTTCTCACTCATGTAATGAGTATGCTTATAGAACTCGATTCTGTCAGGCTCTACTCCTTCAGGGTTAGTTTTACCCTGTGAAATAAGAAACAATTGAAATAATACTAAAGTTTCACTAGTCAAAACAATAAAAATGGTATAACTTACAAGTTCAGCACGAGCTGCTACAAACGCTTTTGACACTTAAGCTTAGTTCGATTGGCCTTGTTTATGTCGCATCGTTTCTACAAAGAAAATACAAAATACTGTAACTTAAATAACAACAAGAATAATATCAATATAAATTACCTTATGCTCTGGATTGATGCACATGTCACAAAGCCTATTCTAATTTTCTGGGGTCAACTCTGGCACTTCAATCTTACGAGCTTCTTCCTCATAGCATGCATTTTCAAATAGTTGTTTTAACTTGTAGCGCCATAGTCGACTTCTGTTTTTCATAATATCCTCACAACTATCTTTCACGTAATGCTCATCCAAATTAATCTCAAACCTCTCCTAAAAATCAAATGAGTATTAAAGAAAAACACAGAACGAGCAAAATCCCTTTCATATTAAATAATAATCATTACATTTGCAAACATACTAATTAACTTCAAACTTAAGTACCCTTTGCGAATCATATATTGCAGTTCAAAAACTTTAATTACTCTCATAAACAGTGTTCTTGACAGCCGAGCAACATACATAATATCACTCTTTTCTATTTCTAGTAAGGTAATATCACGAATTGATAAGTTAAGGATAGACTTTATATGACAAGGAAATAACAAAAATCATGTATTTCATCTTCTCAAGATCACTATTCCAAATACCTTGAAGGCTTAGGTATTAGGAACCTAACAGGACATAATAGAATCTGCTAATGAAATGGCTATGGAGGTTCAATAATTAAGATGGTGCTTTCTGAAAAGAAATGTTTTTTTTGTAAAAAAATGAAATACTATCACACTTGTCCATTGTTGTATCATAGCTCCATATGTTTTTGGTACATGGAAGAGCATGGCAAAACTAAGGAATTAATTTAA
>JAJOOH010012410.1:0-18170 GCA_029582605.1 Solanum gracilifrons
CAGTATAGTAACACTCTTCTTCCTTATAAGAAGAGGTACTCTTTGCTCTATCCTCATGCAATTATCCATCCTTCAAGAAATGTTGACGATCTAGTGAAACAGGCATTGGCTGAAAAATTAGCTGGCCAAGAAGCTGTAGGTACGGCAAAAGTTTCTGTCAAGAAGGACATTGATTCCAAACAAGGGGAAAGCCACAATAAACTTGAAGTTCCTGCCCATTCATCAGGGCACATTGAACTATCATTAGGCCCAAAGAAACTTAATGTTTCTTCTTTGGTTGATTCAAATACTATGCAAAGTTGTCTGATGCGTGGAACCGTAAATCCTTCATTGCTTTCTCCATCTTTGAATAACAATGATGCTGATGATACTGCACGCACTAATAGATTTTATTGGGATCTGAATATTCCCATGGATTTATGGGAGGCTTCTGGTGATGATTTGGTTGCAAGTGGTGAGAGGTTGACAAATGATGGGGAAAATATAGGTACAGAGGAATAAAGTTATGCTTCTAATGCTTTTGCGGGACGTGTTGACATTGATAATGTGGGGTGTGCCAGAGAGGATGACATCTATGAAGACGGTGAGATCAGAGAACCATTGGTGCAGTCAATTGCAGAAGACCCAATGGCTGAGGGAGTGGATTCAGGAAAATATAATGAATCTTCATGTAAAAATGTTCATTATTCTCTTCGCTTCACTGAGGAGTAAAAGGTTACAGTATGCCACTTCATACTTATGAGTCTCATGATGACTTTATGAAAGCCTGTGATGACAAACTTGAAAAAATTCTTCATAATATCGCTGTCTTCAGACCTACAACGGGTAGCTCGCTGCCTTCATGAAGTGGAAGAGAGAGGTATTCTTATATGGAGGAGAAATTCCATGTACAAAGGATTATGTGATTTCTTTTATTGCTGTTTGATTTGTGATTTTCTTTTATAATGCTGTTCAACTCATGACTTTTTACTACTGTGCTTTTTCCAAAGATGAAATCTATGGTTATGGTTCCAAATTTTCTCAAGATAGGTTTCAGTACCGTTCATTTGGTGGGTCAAGGGGGGACTTCATGCATGGAAGAGATAAGGGCTGGGGATGGGGCCAGGGCCGGCATGCTGTGCGTGATTTTGAAAGCTATAGAGGTGTAGCTGATTAGCCCTTTAGACATAAACGTACAGCTCCTACTTGGGAGTCTGCAAATGAATGTAATGACTATGATGATGCTGCCTTTGGTTCTAATATGAACAGGAAGCCATTAAATGATGGCTTGCCTTCATCATGGCATCCACATGCACGTCGACAGTCCCCAGTAGAAGAGAAGATATTGCCATTACGGGCACTGAAATGCTTCGTAGAGCTCCTAGGAATATCAGCCCAAGAAGATGCACTGGTGAAAATGGCTTTACGTATGTTGGTGTTTGGCATAGTGAGATGTTTAATAGACTTTCCAGCTGATATTAGTAGTCCTATTTATAGTCACCAACAGTCTATGTACGATGGACCTGATCGTCATTTCGCTCAGGGTGATATAGAGTTTACTGCAATGCAGAGAAGCGATTTCCCTCGAATGTGGTTGAAATGTCCTGTTAGATCCCGTACTTGGTCCCTTCCTCCAAGGAGAGTAACAAAAGGATTGGATGGTCATCAAGATTTATCTCAACAAAGGTCTCCGGTTATGTACATGGAAGATAGAATAAGGTCTTCTTCACGAACTTCTTTTATTGAAGAAACAATAGCCCCTCGAAGGCATGAACCTCCATCTTATACTACTTGACGTCTGAATGATATGAGGGATGTGGATCACCGTACAGGAGTACGGGAATCCGAGGTCTCTTTCTAGTAGAAGTCCACCTGATCAGGTATTTACTAGAACCAATAGGCTGAGAGTTGTTATTTCAGATCATCATGAGAGGGCTGATGGTGTTTTGTACTTTGATGGGCCGATACACACTAGTAGATTTCCTGAGCACCACAGTGGCGAAAAAAGTAATTATGGCGAGAGGCAAGGAGGACCTTGAAAAATGAGAAATGTCAAAGAGCAAAAAGGTGGTAATCATATACTGAGGCATGAAGAAGAATTTGATGCCTTCAGACTGAAGAAAATAAGATTTTTTGTAGAGGTTCCATTATTATGCAACACCATTGGTTCAAGGAGACTTTTCTTGTACTTCTTGACTCCTCATTTTCCTTTCCACCACACCCCCAACTTAGGCTTTTGGCCTAAGTTGGCTATTCACTAAACCACAAATCAAGAGGATTATATGTAGTGGGTGAAGTAAGGTCTAGGGTTCATCAAGGTTCTTCGAAAGAAAGGTAAGGCTCAAAGGGTGTTCAAAACAGTTTCACACACTCACAGGTAGGCCACAAAAGAGGGATATGTTAAATTTGGCTGACACTCTTTAAAGTTGCCTAAGGTAATCTCAAGAGGACACCTTTCTAAATCAATCAGAGTAATGGGGCAAATTCTAGGTTTATTCATGCATTGTTCAAAAGAAAGCTAATCACACAAGGCATCGACACTTAAGTCTAACAAGACTACACACTTTCACTAGTGTGCAAAGGTCAATACAAGAGAATTAATTCGATAAATGGCTAATTACAACAAGATGCAAAGAGTTCACATATTGTTTATGCAACTTCATTTGGCCTCATCGTAGCTGTGCATTCATGTTCGTTCAATTGAGAGCACTATTCAAGTCATCGGTATTGATCGAAATCGAGACTCAATTTTTTTGCAAAAGAACAACCACATTCAATTCACAAGGGGTGGCAAAAATGTGCGAAAAATTCAAAAAATTTCCAAAGAGTCAAAATCATTTGCAATTAAAAAAAAAACAAATAAAAGGAGTTACAAGCTCAAACATCCACAGAAAAATAGATAAACATAATTTTTACACAAAGCAACCCAAACAAATACACAGAACACAACTATCAGCACAAAGGTGTGGGCCTCACCCTACCACAAATAAAAAATATTTGTCGTCAAATGCAAATAAAAGTAGCCCAAAAGTAGATGTAAGTAAGTCAAGGAGGAAGGTAGAGAAGGGTCTTGTCTATGCAGTCTCTCTATCTATCGGGGCATCAGTGCCTGGAGTAGTCTTAGATGGAACAGTAGTGCCAGATCCACTACAAGCTGTTGTGGACGTCTCGGTCGGCAATTTCTGGATCACCGGTTGCATAACCGTCTCTACTAGATCTGGCAGATCTCTAAATATGCTCGCATCTTGGCTCTCTCTCATCTCCTCCTCATCTGCTATCAGCAACTCGTCGGTCTATGCATCCGACTCTGCATGTGTTGTGCCATCCCCCTGCATATCTCTGGTGGTCTCAGGAGCATCCACATCATCTGCCCTTTCTATTAGTGAAGTGAAGTCAGCAGACTTAAGATAGTCTACGTCCTTCCTCAAACTCACTATCTCGGCTTTTAAAGCCATAACCTCAGAGTCCTTCGCCTGTCTGCTCTTGCAAGCAATGACTCTCACTGTCAATGTATCAATTGATGTCTAAAGGGGGTGAGTGCTGCTAGTATGGCCCTGTCGATCATCCCTGGAACAGACCTCTCCAGTCAGGTATCTCTCACGTCAATTGAATAGGCCAACTGCCCCATCTTCAAGATCATGGCCTAAATGATCCTGGCAAGATGGGAAGATGAGGGAGCACCTGGAGCCTGTGAGGAAGAGGAAAAAGAAGTGGGTATACCTGAGGCTCCAAGGCCGGAGTAGGCGAATGTATCTCTACTGGTAATGAGTCAACATTGACCTCTAGAGAGGTATCTATTGGAGCTACTCTTCTCCTGTCAACCTCCTCTCATGTGAACTCAACCTCTATACGCCGGATATCGGTGGAGGAAGACGGGGTGACCTCTATAATGCTAGCAGGATCCCGGGGTACTCCGGCACGCCGGCACGCCGGCATAACTCAATGATCAAAATAGGAAATGGCAAAGATGTCAGCGTATGTTTGGCTCTCACAACCATCTCCTGTGAAACCAGCAGTCCCAGGTCGATCCGCCTCCTGGCCATTATAGAACCAAGGAAAGCCGCCTTAGGATGACACAGGTTGAACTCGTTCTTTGATGGCATGAAAGTGCTATTGATGAAGCCAAAATAGTATCGGGAGGTGATGTTCATATCCCTCTTCTCAATAGGAGCTCCTACATCCATCCACTTCGGGGTGATGTCAGAAATCATTGGAGCTAACCAACCCTTAAAGTCATCTAGGGACGGAACAATAGGCAAACCCTGGTAGGGCAGTACCGAGTGCAGCGGTCGACCCAATACAACATTAATATGCTTGATGTGACACTCCAACTCCTTGCCTCTGACCATAACCGACTTCACCGATCGAAATTCACTAGCCTTTTTCCTATTTTTCGGGACCAACTCCCCATAGGCTGAGTAGAATTCCCGAACCTAGGAAGGGATGTAAGGGCCCCGTGCTCTAGTGAACTGCTCGAACTCATGATACCTGAGCGTGTCAAGCACCTCAGCATGCTTACCTTCCAAACCCTCCACAGATAGTAACTTTTTTTCTAGAATGGTTCGTAAACCATCACCTTTCAATTTGTTCAGCAATCTGGGTGGAGGTGCAGCTATGGGGAGTGCAGGGGCCACTAGAGGTTGTGCCGGAGCTGGCACTGATTCATTAGTTCAAGAGGATTTATAGCTGATGGAATTCTGGTGGGTGTGGATTGATGTTTATCTCTGAGCCTATTCTGTCGGTGAATCAAGGGTTGTTCATCATCCGGTTCAGAGAAATCTGGCTTAATAGCTGACCCTTTTCTAGCGATATGCCTCTTTCGTTTGCCTTTATCTCTCGGTGGGAGATCTTGCTTTCTTTTCTGTGAAGGACGTGATCCTTCTTCATTTATCGTAATTCCCTTTGCCTTTTTCTGAGGTGGCTCGTTTAAGTTTGTGCGTACCATATCTGCAAAAGATAAAGAGATTAGGCAAAACTCAACACAACCACAGAGAATACTTTTGCAGAAAGACTTGTCGATCCAGTCGGCGAGTCGCCAAACCTCTTTGGCAAGCTAGGTTGAGCTCGCCGAAAGGATTTCCTTAAACTTTAGGCAAATTGGTGCTGAAATAGCCTATTCGGTGAGCGCCGACTACTTTTGGCAAAGACAAGGTTATCCACCAAAAGATACAGTGAAAGAGAGTATAATGGGTATGCAAAGGGCGATCTAAAGTCCTATCGGCAAGTCGCCAACAACTTTCGGCAATCATGAATGTGTCCGCTAAAAGTTACAGATTTTACAGTACTAAGGAATGAATTAAGGGCGGTCTATAACCCATAGTGGAACCGCCGAATCGTTCGGCGAGCTCGACCCAGTTCACCGAATGACACAATATGCCTATTTTTCAACCCAACTCTTGAAACCGACCTTACGAGCTTCGAAAGCAAAATCAAAGCATGCATACACGAAATTCACATAGGACCCATACTTCCCATACACCAGAGTACTCAAACTTTTTCCGTATTTGCCAAAGTTGGCCTTTTAACTGCAAGTACCCTTAAGAATGCAGTCACCCATTACTAGTTCATTCAAATCAAAGCATAAACACTAAGGCATTCGACTATTAAAGCATTTCAGGCAAAAATTTTGAATTAACAATAGCATCACAACACCCTATTTCTATCAGAGAGGCTTAGAACATGTCATCTTGACACTATAATTGCAAAAGAGTGCAAAATTATCACAAATAAGTTCGGAGTTTTAGAGACTAACCTTTGATGTTGATCAATTTGCTTTCCTTTTGAAATGCTAGACAGCAAAGAAATCCAACCTCAAGCACTAATCACCTACTAAAATATAAATTTAAGGTAAAAATCTAAGAAAAAGTACCTTTGGTACAATTTTGGGGAGTTTAAAACAAGAGAAAGTGAGAGATTAAAAAAATTTGACCTTTGGCCTTTATATAACCATTTAGTTCTCGGCCATTCGGCGACATTAGTCTTGTGGCCGATCAACTCAGTGACGTACCGAACCCATAGTTATCTCGCTGAATTTTACAAGACATCTCTTATTTTGGGGCCACAACGGCGGATTAAATTAGAAACTCCGATAGGTTTGGCGATTCGCCAACTAGATCCTTGGCTCGCCAACTTGCACTTTTCAACACCTTTCTCAGTTTAACGTACAATACCAACACATAATTATTCTAACATAGTAATTAAAAGCAGTAAAACCTTGGGTTTCCTCCCAAGAAGCGCCTTATTTTACGTCGAGGTACGATGCAAATCCTTTCTCATTCTCCGTTATTGGGGGTAGCCGTAGTGTCACTAGGTGACCCCGCTATGTCATTTGGGTGGAGATGAGACACTGCAAAACACAGGAGTGACCTGATTAGCTGGATTGATCTAGAGTGAGATCCGATCATTTGATTCAGCACTTCGATATTCTCCTTCATTTCTTCCAACACCCGATCTTGATCGGTGATCGTTTGGAGAATGATTTGAAGTGTGTTCTTGACACGATTTTCCCCCCCATCTCTAGACTTCCTCCGCTCATGAGGGGCAATGTACCTCCCTTCACTATTGCATTGGATTTCCACCTCTAAGATTTTGGTTGCCAAGTTGTTTAGCTAAGTTGCCAGTGCGGTTAGCGTGAGGTCCTTTAGGACTCCTTGACTCATTTCAACCAATTTGCCACTACTCTGCTCAGCCATGCTCATCAAAATGGACAACTCAACGAAAAACAAAACTAAAAGTAAAGTTAGTGAAACTACAACTAAGAAGATAAAAAATTCTACTAATCTAAAAATTCTCAAATAACACCATTCCCCGGCAGCGGCACCATTTTGATGTTTGGCGTAATCAATGACACAACTTCAAATTCAAGTGTCTACGATCGTGCATTAGTATAATAACGCAACCAAGGATTGGGGTCCTCCCAAGAGAGTGGTTTAGAGAATTTATAGAAAAATGAAATTCCGTTCCAACTAGTCGTAGCTAAACATGTTAACAAGTAAAAATCCAGTAAATAAAAGCGGGTGACACAAAGTGTCAAATATCAAATGGGGTTTTTGTCACAAATAAATAAAAACATCAAATTAACAATGGAATCTAAGCAATAAGAGGGGGATTCTTGGGATATGACCGGAATACGAGTTAATCTAAACTATTAGGTACATGCTTTCGATAGAAAAGTTATAGAGTAATAGTGACTAGGCTAAGCTTTTGTGGAAATACGTTCTCTCTCGAGCAACTTACCCCGTTTCAAATGGGTTCCTCTCATACACCCACTTGCCACATGAAGGCTAGCCTATGCCTTACCCCACTCAGTCTCTCGAGCTGAATGTTAGGATATAGGACTAGGGCTCACCCTCTCGGGCAGAACCTCATGTCGACCCAATCCTTAGGCCATCAATTTAGTGGTCTTAGTTTTACGACCTCTCTCTCTCGCAAGCCGAAAACACATAAATAAAATTGTATTTGCAAGTACAAATTCATTAGATTCACACACAACCACTAAATGAAATCACAACTAGACTACAAATAAACTATCAGTAAGCATGACCCAACAAATATCTTAACCCATATTCGCTAAATCACACCCCAAGAATTCGGGTTTTTGGCCACACATCAAGAGATAGAAATTTATACCTAAATGAGTTTGCATTCAAATGGGTATGAAGATTTAAGTCTTGTTACATGCCAAGAATGAAGAATCTAAGAGACCTAACTCTAAATCTTGAAGATGAAAACCCTCTTTTCCTTCAAGTCACCAAAACCCTCTCACTTAAAGCAAAAAGTACTATTCTATTGTGGAAATTAAAATAAATGTTCCACTCTCCAAAAATTAATAAAGAGTTTAATATTTATAGACTTCAGAAATTAGTGCTGGCAAATCATTCGGCGAGGTTAGTTGGAATCGCCGATTAATTTCGCGATTCGCCCTTTGGTGTAGTTCGTCGCCATCTTGCACTATCCTTTAGCATTGTCATGCTCTGTGTCATTGGGTGACATGTACTGCTTCACGAAACTATTCGGAGACACACCGACTACTCCTTTCATCACCTTTTTGATCCTGCTCCTTCAGGGCTTCGCGTACTGGAACAAAGGGTGAACTACGTCCCTTCGGCGAATCGCCAACTGTGCTTGGCGATGCTCAGGTTTCAGCTTCTTCGTTCTTTTTGTTCCTTTCTGCGCCTATGTGTCCATGATTCTACTAAAATTTGAAATACCTGAAACTTAAAGGTTTTTATTAGATATTGAGATAAAATAAGCATTCGAGGACACAATTTCTATTAAAATATAGCCCTAAATGAGTCCAATTTGTGGACTCATCAACACCCCCAACTTAAACTTTTGCTTGTCCTCAAGTAAAACTTAAGTTCAGCAGTTTAAATAGGATGTCTCAAACAGTGCTACACAAGACTCAATCGTGAATGCACACAACAAGACTCAATTTACTTATGCAGGAATCAATTGTGTACTCGAAGATTCAAGTTGTGACACACCATTACCAAAGATTCTTATGCTCACAATACTTGCTACTTGTGCAAGTTCAAGCCCAACAAAAAGTATCTAAATGCCCTCACATAAAGAATGATTCCATATTCACACATAGAGGTTAATCAATTAAAGATCAGGAATCAAATGCAACGCTCACACTCAAAAAGAGGAACACAATGCATGTTTTCACCAATAGGGTTGCCCTTATTTTCCAATCGACTTTCGATTTGGCTTACTCAAGATCAAAAAGGTCTTTCTTAGGCTTGTAATGGGGATGAGTGCAAAGGTATGGTCATTTAGGCTAAGTGACATTTTCCTCGTGAGATGTGGTATTCTCAAGGCATTCCCTTCTTTTCCTTTATCAATTCTTTTTCTAGTGCTTCTAAGTAATCTTTTTATTAATCTCCATGGATTGCTTGGAAACCCGATTACTTTTGTACTTTATTCCACAATTTTATTTTATTTTTTTCGTAGGGGTTCCATTATTATGCAACTCCATGGGTTAAGGGAGACTTTCCCTACACTTCTTGACTTCTCCTTTTCCTTTTCACCACTCCCCCAACATAAGCTTTTGGCCTAAGTTGGCTATTCTCTAAACCATAAATCAAGAGGATTATAGGTAGTGAGTGAAGTAAGGTTAGGATTCATCAAGGTTCTTCCAAAGAAAGGTAAGGCTCAAAGGGTGTTCAAAAGAGTTTCACACGCTCACGGGTAGGCCACAAAAGAGGTATATGATAAATTTGGCTCACACTCTTTAAAGTTGCATAAGATCATCTCAAGAGGACACCTTTCTAAATCAATCATACTAACGGGGTAAATTCTAGGTTTATTCATGCATGGTTCAAAGCAAGCTAATCACACAAGGCATCGACACTTAAGTCAAACAAGACTACACACTTTCGCTAGTGTGCAATGGTCATTACAAGAGATTCAATTCGATAAATGGCTAATCACAGCGAGATGCAAAGAGTTCACATATTGTTTATGCAATTTCATTTGGCCTCGTCATAGCCTCACATTCATGTTTGTTCAATTGAGAGTACTATTCAAGTTATCGGTATTGATCAAAACCGAGACTCAAAATTTTTGCAAAAGAACAGTCACATTTAACTCACAAGGGGTGGCAAAAATGTGTGAAAAATTTAAAATTTTTCGGAAGGGTCAAAATCATTTGCAATTAAAAAAATAAAAGGAGTCTCAAGCTCAAACATCCATAAAAAAGCAGATAAACATAATTTTGACTCAGAGCAACCCAAACATATACACAGAACACAACTATCAGCACAAAAGTTGTGAGCCTCACCCTACCACAAATAAAAGCAGTTGTCCTCAAATGCGAATAAAAGTACTCAAAACTAAAAATTAGTAAGACAAATAGAGAGGTAAAGAAGTGATCCTGGTTACGCGGTTCCTCTATCTGCCATGGCGGCATGGTTCCTCTACGACTTTTGGGTGTAGATCTTCCACAATTTTAGCATTAAAAAAAAGGGGGAGGTCGGGACATTAAGCAAGTCGTTGAGTAATTTAGCAAGCTCTCCACAACATCGCTAAACAACCCAACACGCCTATTTTCAACCCAATTTCTCGAATGCTTCACAGCCACCTTGTTTCAGCTTTACTCAAGTGCCGTCCAATTTCTGCGTACTCAGTGATATCAGTCTGAATCGCCGGATCAGTTGGCGTATCGCCAAGCATTCACTTGTTTTGCCAAGTTTTACAGAATTTTTCATTAAACCTGGGAGTTAAAACGGCGGTTGCCCTCAAGATCGCCAACAGAATCGGCGATGTGCCAATAAGTTCACATGATCGTCAAGTTTTACATGTTTCAATTTTGGAGATAATTGGAGTCAAATGGTGGACAAGGTTAGATTCACCGATCCCTTCGGCGACTCGCCAATTAGATCTGTTGCTTGTCACCCTGCACTTTTCGAGCACTTTTCACATTTCAACCTATACCACAACACATCATTATTCTAACATAGTAATTAAAAGCACTAAAACCTTAGGTTGCCTTCGAAGAAGCGCCTTATTTTACATCATAGCACTATCCAAATCATATCTCATTCTCCGATATTGGGGGTAACCCTAGTGTCACTAGGTGACCCCACTATGTCATTTGGGTGGAGATGAGGCACTGCAAAACTCAGGAGTGACCTGATTAGCTGGATTGATCTAGAGTGAGATCTGATCATTTGATTCAACACTTCGATATTCTCCTTCATTTCTTCCAACACCCGATCTTGTTCGGTGATCTTTTGGAGAATGATTTGAAGTGTGTCCTCGATACGATTTTTCCCCATCTCTAGACTTCCTTCGCTTATGAGAGGGTATGTACCTCCATTTACTATTGCATTTGATTTCCACCTCTGAGATTTTGGTGGCCAAGTCGTTTAGCAGAGATGCCAGTGTGGTCAACGTGAGGTCCTTTTGGACGCCTTGGCTCATTTCAATCAATTTGCCACTACTCTGCTCATCCATGCTCATCTAAATGGACAACTCAACGAAAAACAAAACAAAAAGTAGAGTTAGTGAAACTACAACTAAGAAGATAAAAAATTCTACTAATGTAAAAATTCTCAAATAACACCACTCCCCGGCAGCGGCGCCATTTTGATGTTTGCCGTAATCAATGACACAACTTCCAATTCAAGTGTCTACGATCGTGCAATAGTATAATAACCCAACCAAGGGTTGAGGTCGTCCCAAGAGAATGGTTTTGAGAATTTATAGAAAAATAAAATTTAGTTCTAACTAGTCGTAGCTAAAGACGATAACGAGTAAAAACATAGTAAATAAAACGGGGTGACACAGAGTCTCAAATATCAAATGGGGGTTTTGTCACAAATAAATAAAAACAGCAAATTAACAATTGAATCTAAGAAATGAGAGGGGGATTCATGGGATGTGACCGGAATACAAGTTAATCTAAAGTATTTGGAACATGCTTTCGTTAGAAAAGTTATAGAGTAATAGTGACTAGGCTAAGCTTTATGTGGAAATAAGTTCTCTCTCGAGCAACTGACCTCGTTTCAAATGGGTTCCTCTCGGACACCCACTTGCCGCATGAAGGCAGCCTACGCCTTACCCGACTCACTCTCTCGAGCTGAGTGTTAGGATATGAGACTAGGGCTTACCCTCTCGGGCTGAACCTCATGTCGACCCACTCCTTAGGCCATCAATTTAGTAGTCTTCGTTTTACGACCTCTCTCTCTCGCAAGCCGAAAACACATAAATATACTTGTATTTGCAACTACAAATGCTTTAGATTCATACACAACCACTAAACGAAATCACAATTAAACTACAAACAAACTATCAGCAAGCATGACCCAACAAATATCTTAACCCATATTTGCTAAATCACACCCCAAGAATTGAGGTTTTTAGCCACATATCAAGAGAGAGAAATTTATACCTAAATGAGTTTGCATTCAAATGGGTATGAAGATTTAAGTCTTATTACATGCCAAGAATGAAGAATCTAAGAGACCCAACTCTAAATCTTGTAGATGAAAACCCTCTTCTCCTTCAAGTCTCCAAAACCCTCTCACTTAGAGAAAAAAGTACTATTCTATTGTGGAAATTAAAATAAATGTTCGATTCTCTAAAAATTAATAAAGAGTTTAGTATTTATAAACTTCAGAAATTAGTGCTGGCGGATCGTTCGGTGAGGTTAGTTGGAATCGCCAATTAATTCAGCGATTCGCCCTTTGGTGTAGTTCATCGTTGTCTTGGACTAGCCTTCATCATCGTCGTGCTCTGTGTCGTTAGGTGACATAGTACTGTTTCGTGGAACTATTTGGCGACACACTGACTGCTTCTTTCATCGCCTTTTTGATTCTGCTCCTTCAGGGCTTCGCGTACTGGAACAAAGGGCGAAGTGCGTCCCTTCAGCGAATCGCCAAGTGTGCTTGGTGATGCTCTGGTTTCAGCTACTTCGTTCTTTTTATTCCTTTTTGCGCCTAAGTGTCCATGCTTTCACTAAAACTTGAAATACCTGAAACTTAAAGGTTTTTAACAGATATTGAGATAAAACAAGCATTTGAGGACACCATTTCAATTAAAATATAACCTTAAATGAGTCCAATTGAAGAAAAGAAGATTTTGAGTTGATGGTTCACTGAACCTGTAATATTAGCAATTGCCATGGGTAAAAGCAACATGTTCTTGTATAATAGAAGTAGAAGATTTCTGAACTCATCTTGATGAATGATAATTGTCAAAGAGAAAGAACACGACTTAGACACAAATTATCTCCTTGTTGAAAGCACTGTATTGCTTAATAGCTAATCAAACCTTGAATTTAAGGGAAAATATGTATTTATACATGTTTTGCTTCAGTCTTTTTGGCAATAAGTTGTCCAATGATCACGCTTCCTAATTTGTCTTTCTAGAAGGAGGAAAGAACTAGTTTTAAGATGCTCTACTGTGCTGGCTTGAAAATAACTTCCTTAGTTTCAGTTGCTAATGTGAATGATGGCTTTGTGTATTGTTTTTGTCTATGTTTTCTTCACTTATGTTTTTGCTCATTTGTTTCATATATATGTGTGTGTGTGTATGTGTCTCTGTGTGTGTGTATGTGTCTGTGTGTGTGCGTGCGCGTGCTATTTAATTGTTACTTTTTCTGGGGTGTTATATTTGTGTGCTATTTAATTGTTACTTTTTCTAGGTTGTTTTTTCTTTTTTTTAGGTAAAGTTTTTTTATTCATTATTCTTGGATTTTCAAACTAATCAAAAGAAATGCCTACCACTCCAGGAATCGCCCCCTTTTTATAATTAGGTTTCTTAAAGTAGCTTGATGATAAATTTAGGAGCACTCTTTTCTTCTAGATTCTTTACCTATGCAGAATTGTTAACATTATCAATTTTTTATTAGAATGAGAAATAATATATGTTCTTATTTGCTTGCGTCAAACTGTTTGTGACATGATCACTTGGGACATGTCAATTAAAAAACCTTGGAAGGAAAGCTAATCAACTTAGAAGTTTTATCTAACTTTGAGTGCAATAAATAAAAATATCAAGTTTGTGTTGAATCTAAGTATGCTAAGCATTCTTATAAATTTGTTGAAAGGATTTTAACCCCTTGAGTTGATTTACACTGACATTAGTGATATGAAGTCAACACCATCTCGTGGTGGGAAAAAGTATCTTATAACTTTTATTAACAATTGTGTTAGATACGGTTATGTCTATTTGGTGAATGGTAAGGTTGAAGTTATACAAACGTCTAGGCAATATAATTTTGAAGTTGAAAATCAGGTGGGAAAAAGATAAAAAGTTATAGGGATGGAGAGTATAAATCTCATTTTGCAGAAATATGTTTGAAAAGTGGGAGCATCCATCAAACTACTGCCATATTCACCTCAATCTAATGGAGTTGTAGAACCAAAAAAACCAAACTTTGAAGGAAATGATGGTTGCATTACTTATATGTTTAGGTTTACCACAAAACTTGTTTGAGGAAGCTATCCTTACAGTAAAAGGGAACAACAAAAAGTTTTATCTGTTCAGAAAGAAAGCAATAAAAAGTTTTGTTTGTTCAGGACATAATCTATTCCATATGAGAAATGGAAAGGAAGGAAATTCAACATGAAATATTTCAAAGTATAGGGGTGTCTAGCCAAAGTCCAAGTTCCTATCCCCAAAAGGATCAAAATAAAACCTAAGACTGTGGACTGTAAAACTAGACTTGAGTAGTCTAGTGAAGGTCTAAAAAACCTTGGAAAGAACCAAAGGAGAATGTACTTAATAAAGAGATTCAGAGGCGCAGTAAATGTCAATCAAAGGACATCTACTTCCTTCGGATCTGGTTTTGTACATTTCATATGTCTTCTGTGGGATTATCCTTTTGGAAAGATGGTGCTAGTAGTGAGATTGATTCAACCTTGAGCAATCATATTAGATGTTGATTGATCTTCCTCCAGGAAATAAGCCTTTGAGTTCAAAGTTAATTTTTAAAAGGAAAATGAAAGTTGATGGGACTATTGACAAATACAAGGTTAGACTTGTAGTCAAAGGATACATACAAAAGGAAGGTCTCGATTACTTTTATACATACACTCCAGTAACAAGGATAACATCTATTAGGGTGTTAATAGCACTAGCGGTTGTGCATGATCTTGAAATCCATCAAATGGGTATTTAGACAACCTTCTTAAATGGAGAGTTGGAGGAAGAAATTTACATAAAATAACTTGAGGGGTTTGTAGTTCCAGATAAAGAAAAGAAAGTGCGCAAACTTTTTAAGTCACTTTATGGGCTCAGTCAAGCACCCAAACAATAGCATACTAAATTTGACCAAACGATGTTGGCAAATGGATTCAAAAATTCAACGAGTGTGATAAATGTGTCTACATTAAAAACATTCTGAATCATGAAGTCATTGTTTGTTTATATGTTGATACATGTTAATAATGAGTAAAACATATTGACGATATATATGCTACTAGGCGCATGTTGCCCAACAAGTTTGATATGAAGGACTTGGGAGTTGTTGATTTGATCATAGGAATCAGAATTCATAAAACTCCTCAAAAACTAGCATTATCTAAATCTCATTATATTGAAAGAGTATTGGATAAGTTCAAATACTTGAATTTCAACAATGTCAAGACTCCAATTGATATAAGTTTTACGTTTCAAAAATAAAGGTGAAAGTGACTCTCAATTGGACTAAGCCAGTGTGTTGGGAAGTTTGATGTGTATTATGAATTGTATGCGATTAGATATAGCATGTACTATTAGCAAGCTGGGTCTGTTGTAATCCTAACCAAACTACATGGATGGCAATAAAACGTATGTTAGGGTAGCTGAAACATACACAACAATATGCCTTGCATTATAATAAATATCATACCGCGATTGAAGGATGTAGTGATGCAAATTGGATCACTGGGTCAAATGAACTAAAAATTTACAAGTGGATATGTATTTACTCTTAGTGGAGGAGCAGTCTCTTGGAAATCATCCAAACAAACATGTATCGCTTGCTCTACAATGAAATTTGAGTTTATCGTTCTAGATAAGGCCAGTGAATAAGTTGAATGACTCCGAAATTTCTTGAAATATATTCTTTTTGACCCAAACCATTGGCAACAGTATGCATACCCTTTGATAGTCAAGATGCAATAGGTAGGGCATGTAGCATGATGTATAACAGAAAGTCTTATCATATAAAATGAAAACATAATACCGTTAGAAATCTACTCTCTAGTGGAATTATCACAATTGACTATGTAAAGTCAAAGGATAATGAGTTAGATCCACTAACAAAAGGCCTAGTTAGTGAGGTAGTTGAAAGATCATTTAAGTGAATGGGTTTACGGCTTAGGACAAGTCATAATGGAGGTAACTCTACCTAGAAGACTGGAGATTCAAAGAGCTAGGTTCAAGGAGTAAACAAAGTTGTGATTGACAGTTCAACATTGTCAACCAACTCAATCCATTCTCTTGATAAAAACAATGCTTAGGAACAAGGATAAAACATTAAGGCTTGCTAACGAGTTAATAAAGCTTAATCTTTTACTTTACATTCTTTAAGAAACACGTTAGGCAACTTGGTTCAATTAAGTAAAGTCTGAAATAAAAATAAAAACAATTTAGGTCATGTAGAATAACACTCTTCATAAAAGTCATAACTCTTCATTTCTCATTCACACCTTTTAAAACGCAAAAAATATTAACACATGAAGAATACAAGAGTTAAATACGGTTTTTAAAGCGAAAGATTTCAATGTTGTATTGTCTATCCCAATTTCTATTACATGTTATAATGATACGTTAATTTGGCATTTTACAATAACATAAAATTATGAAGCTAAATCAAGTTACTACTTTGCAAAGAATTTGATAAGTGAGACAGTAAAAATTAAAAAGCTCAAGCGAGTTTGTCACTCTTTTCGTAATTGTTTTTGGGACTTCCTATGGAAGTTGGTATAAAATCATATAGACTAAAGTAGTCCAAAAGATCATCTTATTCATTCAGTACCCAAACTTTAAATACTACAGATAAGAACAACTTACAGCTAAACTTAAGGAAACTAACTACAACCCGAACTCCTAAACAATCGGGGGAGTCTTCTATTGATACTCTAAACCAATAATTCATACGTAACTAATAATTATAGTAACTAATGCTTAATACACCCCCTCAAGTTAGGCGTAGTGGAACAATGCCTAACTTGGAACGACATCGTTAAAAGGCTGGTTTTGAAGAGGGCTTGGTAAATGTATCAACAAGTTGATCACACGCGTGAGTGTGTGTGACAAGAACCTGATGTGCTTGAAATTGGTTCCTAACTTAATAGAATTCCATAACAATATGTTTCATACGACTATGAAACACTGGATTATGATAGAGATAAGTGACGCCAACATTGTCACAAAAGATTGTGGGTGTATTTGGAGTGGTGATATGCAATTCATTTTGCAAGTTGCGCACCCATGTAAGTTCAGCAAGCGCATTTGTAACTGATTTGTACTATGCTTCAGTGGATGAGATAGCTACAACTTGTTGCTTTTTGGACGACCAACTCACTGGATTGGGCCCAAAGAAAAGAACATAATCTGATGTGGATGTTCTGTCATTCAGATCTTCGGCTCAATCGGCATCAGCGTACACGTAAAGATTGTTGTTTGAGTTGCGAAGTATTCGAAGACCTAAAGTTGTTGTGGCTTTAAGATACCGTAGTATCCTCTTTATGGCCTTCCAGTGTTCATCAGTAGGTTCATGCATAAACTGTGACAGTTTGTTGACTGCATAAGAAATATCAAGCCGTGTGAATGATAAGTATTGTAACTTACCAAGGGTGTGCCTGTAGAGTGTTGCATTAGCAGGTGGAGAACCATCAGCTACCCGAGGTAGTTTACCGGAGCACATTGGAGTTGAGACTCCTTTACAATCTTGCATATCCAATTCCAACAAAATGTCAAGAATGTATTTTCTTTTTTAACTTCGACACCCAAAAAGTAGTCTAAGTAATCAAGATCCTTCAAAGAAAACCGAGAACCCAGGGAATCAATAACAGTTCTAATCAAGCTGGGATAACCTCCTGTGATCAAAACGTCATCAACATAGACGAGTACATAAACAGTTGCAGCCAAATTCTTCAAAATAAACAGAGAAGCATCATATTCAGACTTGATAAACCCATTAGTTGTAGATGATTGCCCAATGCAGTATACCAAGCTCGTGAGGATTGTTTAGGATAATAAATGGGCTTTTTTAATCTGCAAACATGATAAAAACCTGCATGACAAAGAACATGACTACATACATGCATGATGAAATGATGGTATCAGAGCTATGGATAATAAGAAACATAGGAAGAAACATAGTAGTAGAAAGTTAAGAAAAATAAGAAGAAAATTAAGCAAATTATATCCGAAATATAAACAACTCAATATCACAAAAACTGATAGCGACAAATTAGATCAATTAATAGATAGTATATCTAAAATAGAATATAAATATATTCAATACTTAGAGATATAATGAATAACGAGAATAACGAATATAGACAAAAACTTACAGAAATAATTATAGCAAAAAGACAAGAATTGAAACATAGGCAAAATAGACTTAACAGTAATATATTTGCAGGAATTTGTAAAAAATCTATAGTAGCACAGAGAAAAACTATTTTATACCTACAAATACAAATAGAAAGCTTAGAATATAAACTACAACACAACTTATAAATGAATAA
>JAJOOH010012411.1:0-12731 GCA_029582605.1 Solanum gracilifrons
GTCAACCTTTCCATACAAAGCAGATATGCTTATTATGAGAATTTGTTAGTGAGAGGAGTCGACCTTCCCATACCTTTCTATTTGGGTCCCGGGGATGCCCAAGTAGGTCTATCTCTTTGTGGGGTTGGCAACAAGGGGAGAGTGATATTGAAGGCAGAAAACTCGAGAAAAAGGAGGACTGACTACCTATAGTAGTTGGTGCTTCATGTGCAGATGCTACATTGTCAGGTGGTTGTGCATATGTAGTCAGTAGGTCTAAATTCGTTTCGAATACAATGGTAATGTCAGGTATAGTGAAAGACACATTCTCTAATGTAATCCCAAAAGCGGAGTTTAGGGATGGTAAAGTGTATCCACACCTTACCACTATCTCGAGCAGGTCCCATTGAGTCTAATGCAAGGAATTCATAATAACAAAATGTTCAGATAGAATCATTGAAACGTACAAATTTTTTAGATGAAATACTCACAGCACTTCCGTTCCTACTTGCTTGACACTGTCAGGGAACTAGATCCCCCGAAGAGACAAGGGTCTCCTTGCAACAGTGGCTTCCTAAAGAAGAATGGGTTTCCATTAATTTGCTTTTGGTACGTTTTGCCATCATTCTTTCTCCGAAGCATATTTGATTATCCCCTTTCCCATCTCTTTTGGTCATTACATCTTCATTTTCACCTTTGTCCAATTATATCGCTTTCAGAATCAATATATGAAATGTGTTCTTATTGCTTCTTTTGTATATACATTTAGCTGACACCTAGAGCTCTTTTATTTTGCTATCAGTTGCACTGCATAATGAAATCGTTCATTCTCAAATCTCTGAAAAAGTTTGATTTGCTACCTCGGGCTAGAGTAAAGCTTAGGCTTTAGCTATACTTGATGTGTCTCTGGACCTGCAATCCATGAGTGGAAACAGGCGATAAATTGAAAATCTTAATCCGTGTACTAAGAGTTATCCCTTGTTTCAGTTTTCCGATTTTCCCCGATAATCATATCCTCTCCCTAGAAGATAAACTATTTTCCTAGTCTTCAATGTTATTCTCTGATATTCATTTAACAAAAAGGTACACTTTAGTTTGACTTGCTTTTTACAACAAAATTTTCGAAAGTTAAGACTTTGCATCCAATATTAAACTAGTCAAAGTAAGGACATGTCAACTACTAACAAAGGGTGTGGTGAGACAAATGACATCTCTTCTTCACCTTTAATCAGAGGTCTCGAAATGTTCGAATCTGATGTTCCTTTGGATTTTGAAAAACAGGTAGGCTTTGGACAGACCATATGTACTCCTCTGAGACCTCGCTGTGCAAAATGTACGGTAAGTGAATTCTGCCCATCGGCATTTAAGGAGCTATCAAGCCCAGCTTCCACTTCCAAAACTCGACGACCCAAGAAAGAACTGTGATGAGAAGGTTGTTTAGCTGCTAATGTGACCAATTTATCAGTCCGCCCCCGCCCTATTGGCATCCCTATTTAAATTTATCAAAAATATAAGTCAAACTTAAGAGAGAAACTAAGAGTCAGATTCCCTATTAATTATTTCAAGATGAAAAGAACAAATATCAATGTGTGACACTCAAAAGTCTCTCAAGAAATCTCTTTCTAACGATCCTTGAGTTAATGTGTGTGAAGAAAACATTGAATATTGTACTTTAGAAGTAAAGTACGTAAAATCAACACTTTTCATTTGTGAGAAAATCATAAGTAGTTGGAGTGCATTTGCTTCCTTCGAACTGGTTGGTTGTAAAATAAAATTATAAGTAGTTGGAGTGCATTGGTTTCCTTCAAACTGGTTGGTTGTAAAATACATCACAAACAATGACTGCAAAAAGAAAAATTCTAAAAAAATTCCTTATTAGCAAACAACAGTCAATTCATGTATCAAGTAGGCTTATAAAGAATTACTTGTTGTACCAACATCTTGTCTACACTTATCAACATCAAGGTGCAAACATTTGTCGTCATGTAAATAATGACAAAGACCAAGTTTGTAGTTTTATACCTACTACTAACTAAATCTCAAAAGAACTTTACCTTACAAAATCCATTTGGCCTCCAGTGAGATTTAGTAACTATTTCCAACTAAGAAACGTCAGAAATAGAGCTCAGAGCCTCTCTGGTTTAAATCCAAAGTATGCATATCATCTGAACGACTGTATTTTGATGTCACTAGTGTAATAGAATCATTTAAAACCATGATTAAAATGGACAGACAACAAATATGAAAGAAATAGGCACATACACTGTTTTCATAAGCTGGGCTTAAAGGACCAATATGTATGTTCCAATTCAACTTCAGCTAGAATAAATAATCAAACATCTCTAGGTGATCAACAACAAATATATCTTATCTCTGTAACTTTGCAAGTGGGGCCTTCAAGAACAACAAAGACTAAGTTAGTAGTTTTATACCTATCCTAATGAATACTACTCTTACATAGCACAATTTTCCAATTTTAAGAAATAATCAAAGGCTAGACTATGTAAAGGAAAGGAGCCAGTGAGGTTGTTTTTAAGTCTACAATTAAGTGTCTTTATTCAAAATAGTATAAATCACAACTTACTAATAATTGAGTTGTGAGAGTGGGGCCTTCAAGAACAACTCCACATCTTTTTTCAGTTAAGCACATTCTCCAGATCCATTGTGACGACGACGAAGATGATGATGATGATGAAGATTAATTTAGATATCATAGATTATTGCTAATTACTGTTTGATAATCTATTTTCATAGTACTTCATCAATTTCAATTGTTAAGTTACTTATTTTTCTTCTAAAAGAGAATGGTTAAGTGTCTATGATCAAAGATGTACGTACATCACTTGCGATTTTAATTTGATAAATCAATTAAATATCGTTAAATCTCATGTTCCTTCATTTCCAAAGGCATAAGCAATGACAGCCGTCTTTGAAAACATTGAATAAAAAGTTAGTTTTATTCAAAATTGTATCATACCGTAAATCAAATCAAAGGAAAAGGTAGAACTTCTTGAAAATCTTAAGTTTTTAAATTCATCTACTTCATAATTAATAGGGTGAAACAGTAAACTCATTATGTCAATTATTGTTTTCTTAATAGGTGTGTCAATTCAAAAGTGGACAAATAATTAGAGAGTAGTGGACAAGTATTGTTACACAGGAAAAATAGATCAGTACCTCCTTAATGGGTGTATCAAGTCAATTACTGAATAAGTAAAATATTGATGGAGGGAGTAAAAGGGAACACAACATTGGAAAAGTGTAACTTCAAGAATTAAATTGAAAGAGAGAAACTAAGAGTCAGATTCTTCCTTTTATTATTCTCAAGATGAAAAGAACAAAAACCAATGTGTGACACTAAAGGCCTCTAGAAAAAAACCTCTCTATATAACTTGATTTGCCAATGAATTACTACAATTGATCAGAAATATGGATATGGTCAAAGTTGGTCCAGCCAAAGGACAAGGACAAATTGGAACCCTTTGGGATGAAAAGGGACAAGGACAAGTAGTCCAGATTTTTGTTTCCTACAATCATAACACAATTTGTACACTGCAATTCCTCTTCTATGATGAAAATGACAAATCAGTTTTGTCAAAGAAGCATGGTGTTGATGGCGTCGAAAACTTCAAATCAGTTGTTTTTGATTATCCATCAGAGTTTCTTACTTCGATAAGTGGTTCATTCCGATCATTGAGGAATGGTGATACTATCTATTTTGAGCTCAATTACATTTGCAACCAACAAGAGTTCCTATGGTCCATATGGGAAATTTATTTTAGTTGTCATCATCATGTTTCATCATATATGTAATGCAATATTTATAGGGAGAAAACCTACTTTTGGTTTTTAAATTATTTTTAACCTTTGTCAAACACTTTCGAAAGCTAAAAATGACTTTAAAAAGTAGGTTTAATCAACTTTTAAGCCAATACAAATGGGCTCTAATTAAAAATTGGTATGTAAATGCATCTTTTAATACCAAACTTAATTGCACAAACACTCAATTAGAGATATCGAATTTAAGCCTGGACTATGGAAAAATCCTTGATAAGGAGTCTTTCCCCAAATTGAGTCCTACGCAATGCGAATCTAAATTAGTTGGGTAGCACGCACGGAGTAATATCACGTGAAACATGCATTAAAATCAATTGGGACGGGTGAAAATTTCTACCATTCTTGGAAATTACATTTATATTTTTAACTACATAACATATCAAATAAAACATATCTTCTTAAAATATTTAATCAACTTTTTTCGTAATTCGTTTAAATTACATATCAACTCAACTTTTAAAATAATTAAATTTTGAACAAATCAAAATAAATTGAATTAATCAAAGCTAATTAAATGGATTATATTTTTATAAGCTATTTTACTACAATAGTTATATTTTTTGTAAATGTTAGACCACTCGACATCTAATTGATCATGGTCGTCAAATAAGTGGCCTTAAAATAAGCTAATTATACCAACCCTAACATATTTCCCGACATTAGTTATTACTTTTCATTTTACAGGCATATTAAGAAATTGTAAATAATAAGTTAATTTTACAAATAAATGTGAACACTTTCAAAAAGTATTAATTGCAAAGGTAATCTAGAAAAATAAAAGTGCTCCCTCTAACCAACAATAGTTCTCCACTATTGATTTGACACACCCCCTTAAGAAACAATAAATAATATGAGTAATATTACTATAGTATCCTTTGACTTTATTAAATTTAATGTTTTAATAAATTTGTTAATTGATAAATACTAGTATTTAATAGTAAGGGTAAAATAGACACAAAAAGTAAATTATCTCTTGATTTTTTAAATTGGACAAGTATTGTTGGACAACCATTTTTAAAT
Source organism: Solanum gracilifrons (assembly GCA_029582605.1). Taxonomy (NCBI): domain Eukaryota; kingdom Viridiplantae; phylum Streptophyta; class Magnoliopsida; order Solanales; family Solanaceae; genus Solanum; species Solanum gracilifrons. The sequence goes on from JAJOOH010012411.1 coordinate 4,837, forward strand.
GGGAAAAAGGACAAATATACCCTTGAACTATCGTAAATGGTATGCAAATACCCTCCGCCATTTTTTTGAGACATTGATGTTCCTGCCGTTCAAAAACTAGAGCATATATGGTGTATTTCTTGTTAAACTTCTCACCATTTTCTTGCAGAGCAAGTTATTAATTGACATTTGATAATATGGTCATCGTCCAAATCCTCAAAAAGGAAGTAGTTTAGAACATTTTCTTTAATATGACTAACATATCACACAAAAAATATCTTTTCAAAAATATTTTGACAATGTTTTCCATAAATAGGTCAATTTAGACCGCATCAGGCCAATTTTTAAACATTTAATTGCACAATTTATCCTCCAAATGGATTGTACTTTAATTTTTGCCCTAAGCAATCAAAGTTATGACTTATGCCTAGCTAGACATAAGTTCTTTAAAGACACGTGCATAACTTTAGCTCGAATGTATGCCTAACAGCCCTAACTAGACACAAGTTCTTTAAAGGCACATGCATAACTTGTAAGACATTATGATACAAAAATCTAAGTTAAGCCCTGCAAAAAAAAAAATAGTTTGCCTAGAGAGGTCAAAAGAGGAAATTTGGCAAATAACCATTAAAATGAACTTAATCACGCTCCATAGCTATAGTTTGTTAATTACAATTTGTAGTACATGTTAAAGGGAGGAGAGAGACAAGCGAGATTGGGAGAGGGAGAGAGGGCAGCGAGTGGAAAGAGGCTAATTGTATTTGTATATCTATCATATAATTGTATATGTATAACTTGTATTTGTATATGTATAAAAGAGGAGAGAGGAAGAGAGGAGAGAAGCGATGCAATTATAGCTAAAACTAAACTGCGAGTGGTAATTAATGAAAACTATGACTATGTTAACTAATTAACTAGTATATGTTTGTTTATCCGCATAATTTCCCCGAAAGACCAAAACTAAATTAGGAACAGAAGTGCAAATGCCCCACTTTTAAATTGCTGGATCAGGCCAATCAAAATGGGTAACGTTAACATGAGAAATTAAATTAATCATATTTTCAGAAGTGGAGTCAAATTCCTATTTCGAGATTGAAAGAAAAAATAGTAACGAGTGACGACAGTGAAAGGGCAACCTTAACCTCATAAACAAAGAATCAGATTCACTAACTACAGTGAAAAGGGGTAACCTTAACCTAATAAGCAAAGAATTAGATTCCTAATTCAAGATAAAAGAAGGAATTCCAACATGAGAGTTCTCAAAGAAAAGCTAATCCAATTGATTCATACAGAAGAAATATGGATATGATCAAAGTTGGTCCAGCAGGAGTACAAGTAGAAACCAGTTGGGATGAAAGGGGACGAACCGAAGTAGCCCAGATTTTTGTTTCCTACAATCATGACACAGTTCGTTCACTGCAATTCCTCTTCTATGAGAATGACAAATTCGTAATGTCAAACAAGCATGGCACTAATGAATGTGAAAGCTTTTGTGCAGTGACATTTGATTATCCAACAGAGTTTCTTACTTCCATAAGTGGTTCATTCCGAAAAGCTTATGGATATTGTATTTTGAGCTCAATATCATTTGGAACCAATAAGGGTTCCTATGGACCATTTGGAACCCCAACAGCTGATGCTAACAAATTCACCTTTAAGATGGGAAATTATCCTTCTTTTGGTGGTTTTTACGGCACCAAAAACCATTATGGTGTTGAGAGTTTTGGAGTCTATATGAAGCCCATCACAACCTCAACGATCCATTTTAAAGTTCCTTCAGTAAAGGTTAAAAAGGAAGGAGTTCAAGAGAAGAAGGTCTAACTCAAGCTGCATACACCTCTCACAAATTCCTGAATAATGCTGTTCGTATTAGTTTTCTCTATTGCTTATGGTTGTTTCTACTTTTCATAACAATTTTAGTTGGTGTTACTTGTTAAATGAAAATAGTTTTCCTACTCTAAAAGTTGGATATAAAGAAGATGGCTAAGGCCATATTCTCTATGGTCAATGTTGTAAATTACTTCCAATTTTGATTACTCAAATAGCGTGGAATGTCACTTATGAAACTTGTTTTTCCTACTCCCATAAGACAAGTAAAGCTTACGAAAATTGCTAATTCGCTTGCATAATTGCATTATCATTTAGACAGCAGTATTAAATCTGATACTAATCATCTTAGTTGGTCAAGTTGTCCTTTTATCCAGACTAAGAGATATATTATGAAATATATTTCATTATCAAAGGCGGATCAAGGATTTAAAGCTTATGGGTTCCTAGAGATCTAAAATTATTAAAAAATAAATATAAGTGTCCAAGGGGATTCAAAATCTCATCAAGGAGGGTAACAAAACTTCAAGTGGTTCCATTTCTGCCACTGAACCTCTTGCTGCTTTGTTACTAGGTTCCCAACACATATTTCTTATATATTTTCACAAATATAAATACTGGATATGCGCAAATGTTACTGGGTTCCCGAAAAACCCCTCCCAAAGCCCTAGATCCTCCCTTGTTCATAATGAGACGGATAGATCAATTTCAAAGCAGACACAAGGGGCGCAAAAGAACTTTCGTTGCAGTAATACTCAACCTGCACTTCTATAGTTTATCTACTATGAGAAAAGTAATCAATTTAATATGTGAAACATATACAAGTACATCAATCATATGGTATATTCTCATCAATAAAGTAAGCAATATTCGATTCATTTACCACACACATTACAGAGGCTAATTTATTTTGATGTACGGGTCGGAAAATGTGATGACTTGAACTTAATTCTTTTGGCCAATAGACTTGGAAACCTAATAGTTCATCACTCATGACCTAGATTGAAGGGTCAAAATAACAGAAATTTTGAAGCATTAAACCGAAGAAAACTTAAAGGAGTTCATTATATGTAGATATAACTGCAATGGATAAGAAATAGTGATGCAAGAATTGTATTTCTTAATTTTGTATAAGCAAATAGTGATTCAAAGTTCTAACAGCTTCGAATAAAATGAAGGCCAGAAATGGCAAACCTATAGTAACATATATATTGCACTTCTGAGGTCAACTAAAAGTTAGGTTTAGAACAAATCACATTTAAATCTATGTACAACATGTTTCAGATGAATTATCACCAAATAAAGTACCTTGTGTGTTTTGATGTTACATGCCCCAGATCCCTCGAGCTGATGCCATTTTGTTGCTTGGCCGTGATGTCAGTTCGTACAGTATCCTGGAAAATATGTCTGAGTATCTTGGGTCACCAAAAAGCATCTCTGCAAATGCATTTTCATGCACTAGCAGGAAGGGCTTGTTCTGTGGCTCTGAAACAAGGTTTTCCAAAATCGTTGCTGCTTTCCTGCACACTTCTGGCACAGGATGTGGCATCTTAATGACCTTCAACAGTCTATCGATAACCCTGAAGTTTAATGTTGTGGATAAGTCATTCAGATAATAACTTAATAAAAAGTTATGACTTGGTCAGATTGCCTGTCTCACCATCGTTCACTAGCAAGCTTCAAACGGCAGTCCATATTTATTTCTGAAAGGTTATATAATGCACCAATAGCAGCTGCTTGAGCATCAATGGCCGGTTGGCTCATGATATCAACTAAACGTTTATTAATCTGCGAGCCACAAATTTAAGTCAACAGGTTTTCTGAATATTCACAGAGTACATTTAGGAACTCTAGAATAGGGCCTGTCAAAAACAAGATCAACCTGTGTTGCAGAAGCAAGTAAGAAAGGTTCATTATCAGGATTTATTATAAGACGACCAATTAATTCAGCGGCAGCACAATGCCAGGCCTTAACAGCAGATCCTAGCACTCCCATGACGGCCTGTACTGCACGTTTCTCCCTGCATAAGGATCAAGAAACTCAATTACTGTGTTGACATGCAATAATATAAGAGAAATAATAACTACAAGTGATACTCTTACGTCATTTTGATAAAAGAAGGTTTTGAGGAACTGAAGATCCGAAGATCTATCAATGGACCTATATTCACTATAGTCTCGAGAGCATTTGTGACAAGTTCTTCATCCTCTGTTATCATAAAGGAGAAAAGATGACAATGTATAAGAAACGAGCTTAACAGAAAATTACAGAAAACACATGTTCAGGCATAGAGAACTGCATTTTCTAACATACTCCAATTGCTTTTTCTCTGCTCAGAATAGGGCCTATCTAATTTAATTTTCTTATATCTTCTTTTTAAGGTATCCTTTAAAAGGCCAGGAAGCGCACTGGGATGCAGGGTGAATATAAACAAGTTTATCGAAATTATGGAATAGGGAAAAAACAAAGTTCAGAGATTAGGAACAATAAAAAAAATAGCAAAATCAATGTGTTACACAATGGATAGGTCACTTCTAATATACTCCAAGACCTTTCTTTAGACTTCACCAAGCCAGTGGAGAAACATTAAATTCAAGCTTTGAATTGGAAGCATCAACCAGAAAAGCACGAGTCATTCAATAGTTTTGTGAGGAGGAAAGGCTGAACAGGTCTGAAAGCTATATCGCAGTCCGGAATATGTTCTGAAGGATTCATATAGGTTTTCAATGGAAATACAAGGCATGATGAAGAAGCCGACTCGTCAAGAAAGACAAAATTAACATCTTATAACCATCAAGGCTTAAGAAAAAAGGGTAGTAAATGTATTAGGTGAGGGGACCATTACAATACAAATAACCATATCACAAATGCCAAGCTTGTAAGCACAACTGCGCAACACAGAAACCATATATATCAACATTATAACTTCCCAAAGAAAAGTTCCACGTCATAGATGGCAAGCTTGTAAGCACAACATAGAGATCATAAATATCAAACTAAACTTCACTCCTACCTGTGACATAATCTGCCAGACATTGGAATAGAGTTTCTAAGCAATGTCTATGCTGGCCCATGATGACTTCATTATCTGGCATAAAAGAGAAGTTGCGAACAACGTTTGAAGCAGCAACAGCAAACTGCTGTTTTTCAATCCGCCCCTCCTCATCCAAATTAAATAGGCCATCTTCCTCAAACCACAAACCCGTGGGGCGAGACTTGGTAGAACTCTTCTGAACAGATGACTCTCTGTTGGCAGCTCCAGAACCAGGATTACAAACCATTACAGAGATCTCATGCAGTGGAAATAATTAACGTAAAAAGATTAAAGTAATAAAGGCATTGAAAAGAAAGAGACGGGGTTTTGAAACCGTCTAGAATTACCTAGGATTGAGAACAGATTCATTTGAGTTCAATGCTTCATATTCAAGTCCAAATCCAGTAACGACTGAATTTGCACCCAAAAGCCGGACACGCGGTGCCTTTACAAGTACCCTTGGTAAGGCTATATCACGCCAATCATCTATCTGTTTAATAGAAATATTGTCATCATCAGCATGATAATAGAATAAACAGTAAAGAACAAGCAGAAGTTACATGGGAATCATGTTGTGTGCTAGATATCAAGAAACATACAATTTGAAGCAGAGCATCAAGCAATCCAGGAATTTTGCCGAGAGGAGTCGCATCCCTGCGGACTTCGTCTTTCTCCTTGAATGATAGCAAAGTGAGGGTATTTAATGCCCATGTCAGCTCCCTCTTTAATCCACTTTGAAGAGCTAGAACAATTCTTTTATTATTCTGTTCTGGTAAAGTTAAAAAAAAAACATTAAGATAACCAAATAATGAGCATGCAAAGAATAAAGGGGCTGGCATCATCTATTTCTACAGCCTTATCAGAAATCAATGCCTCTATTTTTTTCTCAAGTCAACATGTAAGTCCATTTTTTCAGTAAGTATCCCCTTACATAAATTCTGTTCCCTTTCAGACGAATTATATCTTTATTAGTTAGTTGAGATCAGAAACAATCTGGTTCACTTGGCTTGGTTGACCATATAAAAAACAAATACCTCCCTGCCTACACATGTTAATCCTAGGCATAACTCTTTCATTTAGTTCTAGATCGAGCTGGCTAGTTCGGTGATCATAGAATCATAGATCAGTAGACAATTCACTTTATCCAACTCCCATAATTGAATCTACATGAGTACATAATGCATGCCGTCAAATCATGTGCGACAAGATTTTTAGATACCCTCTTACAAGTAAAACAAATTCTGCATTACATCTTCAGTCAAATAGGCTGGTCATGGGAATTTGGTCTTCCATGTCTTCAATTTAACAGAATTTTATTAATACCCTATATTGTTTTGTAAATAAAAAGAACAGAAACTTTTTATTTCAGAAAATGAATATTAAGGGGGCAAAGCAAATAAAAGAGAAGTCGCTCCCAAGTTCAAAAAACTTCAATGGAGCAGTGAGTTTGTCCCTAGGTCACGCTATACTCTAGGATTCAAGGAGGAGATAAAATTGTTGGAGACACAGTGATGAGATTCTTTCTATCGTATTCGACTAGGGGGCTATCTAGATCACATCCCAGTCAAGAAGATGATCCTGTGAGTTGTTTCATAACATATGGCTTCAAAAAATTAGTCAGTAAACATCTGCGTCATGACTTCTTTAGACCTTTGGGTAAAAAGGAAAAACTTACTCCGACCGTCAGCCGAAACTGACACTGCACCAATCCAGTTGGAATTGTGTCAATTGCAACATCATCTTCATTAGCAAAGATATAATACCTACTAATTACAATTACTTCCGTCCCAATATACATGATACACTTAATAGCTTTGGGATGTCCCAAAATGTTTGACATATTCCATTTAAATTACTATCACAACTTTCAAGAATTCAAATTTCAAAGTTATGTGATAGTTTCTTTATCAAATTAATTGTCAGCCATGACTATAATATTTTCTTACTATAACACTAGTATAATATACAAGTCAAAATTCGCAAAACTTCCTGTCCAACCAAATTATGTCATATAAAACTGGACAAAAGGAGTGTTTCACTCAAAAGGTGTTTAGAATACATGCACTACATCTTGTTACTTGAATACTAAATCAGGCCCTGGCGTAATCAGCACAGTTGAAATTGGCATGTTGTATGCGATTTGGCCAGTTCCTTTAACAGACATATTGACTGACGAGTGGAATCTCAAATTGACAACTATGACATTTTCAGGTTTTAATCAATGCAGTAGATGAATATACTCAGTGTACAACCCCAACACCCCCCCAAAAAAAAAAGCAAAGGGGTAAAAATTGAAAAATTGCAGCAACAACAGCTATGATACCAAGAACAATTTTCTACTGAACATCTAAAAGGCAATGATTTTAACATGTGAAACTTCGGCATTTTGTTGGATGAAAGAAACCTATCTTGGATATTTGGTTCAAAAAGGTGAATTTGTGTCTTCAAGGGTGGAATTTCATCTTCAGGAGAGAACCAACCAAATGACTGGGAAGTGATGAGGTTAGCGGAATTCCTCAACATGGTTGGACACTTTACTGGACTTCAGGCATATGAGGATATGCTTTGGTGGAAAGGCAACAATAGAGGAGAGTTCAAAGTGCATTCAGCTTACAGGCTGATGGATCAATCAAGCCAGTAGAGTCCCATCTGGCCTTGGAAACAAATATGGAAGTGTAGAATCCCACACAAAGACTCATGCTTTATTTGGCTGCTAGCTACAGAAGCTGCCCTGACTCAGGATAATGTAATGAAAAGGGGGATAACCTTATGCTTTAGGTGTTTCCTATGTGGGGAAACCTTAGAAACTGTAAACCATCTATTTTTTTTTTTGAACATTGGTAAAGTTGTATTCTTCAGCATTAAGGACATGCTGGCCACCTTCAAAATTTACAGCCCTAAGCGAAATTACAAGCTCCCTATTAATTCTATAATTTGATCTACATCTTCTATGCAAAGTTGTTTACACCAAAAAAGTAAAGATACCAAACAATTCCATTTTACTTTGTGAATGGAATTAGATCTATCTTCAAAACATCTCCCATTTCTTTCCTT
>JAJOOH010012412.1:0-12997 GCA_029582605.1 Solanum gracilifrons
AGAACAAATATTCAATATTATTGTCATTCTTAGTGTTGAATTGATTTTCTTTTTGTATTAGTATTAATTTGATTTTGATTTAAACTTTATTATAATTAACAACATCTGTGGACTATAATCTTTATTGGCCCATTCATAATTCTAAGTTTCAAACTTGAAATAATATATTAAAAGATAAAAACTATAGAAAGGTATAAGAAATATTTAAAAATTATATCAAAGTAAATATTTTTATGTATAAAATAAAATTTTAAAATTATATATATAAATTCGGGTTGGTTTGGTCTCGGGTTGTTTTTTTTTAGTTAAAACCAAACCAACCCAAATATAGTTGGATTTTTTTTCAAAACCAAACCAAGTCAAACCAAACCACGGATTTTTTTTCGGGTTGACTCGGTTTGCGGTTTGGTTCAGTTTTCGGTTCGGTTTTGTACACCCCTAATAATAACCATCCAAACAACTGAACAAGTATTACTCCCTTCATTTCAATTTATTTGTCTTACTTTTCTTTTTAGTCCACTTCCAAAAAAATAAAAAATTCTTTCATCTTTTGTAACAACTGTCATTTACTTGTACTGATACCTATCAAGTTATAATATATATTATCTTGATTAATAAAAAATAAATTAAAAAAATACTATATAATATAAAGTCCCTCGACAACAATACTGCATAGCAGAAACAAACATTCCTATCCTCACTCTTTTTTTTCTCTCCTCATTAAGATCAATGGCTGTGGTAAACTCTCTTTCAACACCATTTCTAATTACAAAATTATCTTTTACTACAAGAACAATAAGGCTGCCTGTCCACAGACAAGTGGTATTTGCAAGTATTCATGATAATATTTCAAATATCTCATCATCATCAACAGCAACAATAACATCAACCAATCCGTGTCAAATCAAATTAACTTCGAAAAATGGGCTTAAGGTATTTCATTTTTTTTAATAATGGTGATGGTGGAATTCGATTCCTAAGACTTTTGTCTGCTTTTGATATTATATCAAATTATATAAAGCGTAGAGTCTATTTTGATATGTATCAGAATATGACTCATCTCAACTATTATGAAATGATGTTGAACCTTCATATTAAATTGTCCATACATCATATGTCCAATTTTGGACGTGAAATAGAAATGAATAGTTTCTTTATATGAATTTGAGCAATTCTTCGTTCATGAGCTAAGTTTTGAATTGAGTTAAACGCAAGATCTATTTCACTTATTAGTACTATTTTTTTTTTTCAAATATCAATCAATTCATGTACAAACATCTACTGATTTTTCGTAATATATTTATTTTATGAATATATAGGTATTTGAAGATAAGTCAACGGGTGTAGTTTGTTATAGAGATGAATATGGAGAAATCACATGTGAAGGATATGATGAAGGCCCTCGTTTTTGCCACCAACCCCCAAAGTCTCCTTCTAAATCAAGGTATATATATATAACGTTATTATTGGAATAATTAGAACATATATATACATATAATTTCATTAATACAACCATATGATTAATTTATTTTTGATACTTACTATAACATGTTACAATATTCAGAGATGAAGAGATTGTAGAGCTCCTCCAAAGAAATTGGTTTCATATAGCTGATGATGCTGTGGAATGAAGAGACTTTGTGCATTCTTAACGGGCTTAATCGACTCGATTATATATGGTTCAAGTTCAAGCTAATTAGATATTATTATATGATTATTATGTATTCATTTTGTTCTATTCAGACTCATGATAGCCGTCGTTGTAAATAAGGGATGATATTGACTTGACTTTTATTTTCTTACCCCTTTTTTTCATATTTTTTTTATTTTGGGCTCTCACCGACTTTTGATATAAAATTCAAACTTGAAATTTCTTATTTAAAAATTAAATTATTAGAATAGACATATTTTAATTTATTTAATTATATCAACAATACGCTCACGTATGTGTGGACCAGATTCTTTTTATGAACCTAACACGTGAAAGTTTTTTTTGATAATAGGTGTGGTGAGGCGAAACTCAAAACTTTCTTTAAGTTGTGTGAGTGTGTGACTAACTTAAGTTTAAGTTATTAAAAGAATAATTAACCCAATTAGCATCCCATTATTGAGATAAACTCAAAATACACTACTAACAAAACGTAAAACTCCAACGGAATCCGTAGATGTTTTGCTAATTTTTTTTTAAAAAAAATTACAGGCATCCATTGGTTATTATTCGGGTAATAATTATAAAAATATTAATTTTTTCTTAAGAAAAATCGACAGAGTTTTTCACTTTGTTTCTCTTTTTTTTTTTTTGCAAAAATCGAGGGACTGTATCCCTATTTTAAATGCAAAATTGCATGCATTTGAGGAATATAAATTAAAAACAACGATAGTATTTCAAAAAATAGCATTTGTAGACCAATGGAGAGTGCTTACTACTGTAAGAATTGTACCAAAAACAACGAAAAGTATTTGAAAAATATCATTTGTCGACTTAGCTAGGGGTGAAGGAACCTCTCAAGAGATTGGAGGGAAAAAAAAATGTTCTCCAGAGGATTTGAGATGACTGAGATTCATTCACTCTTATGTAGAAGTGCCGTCTGAATCCTCAGAATAAGTAATCTCTAATCGAGAGTTCTTCCTCCATCAATAGACTATACGAAAGACAAATCTAAATTAATTGAGTTTGTATTATCAGATATATATACCAAATGGATCCTGGTTGGATGTAATATCTGAACTTTTAACCCAATGTTTTCAATTTGAGCTTGAGAAAAGAGGAACACTTTGGTCGAGATTGTTTTAAGGAAGGTGATTTGCTAATCGAATCAAAATAAATCCTCACCCTATAAAGAAATTGATAATCAATTTGGTCGGGGGCACTTTCCCTATAAGAAAGTTTTAAATAAATTAGGAATTTAAAGTTCCTCCTCGTCCTATAAAGAATGTGAATTATTGATCGAACCCAAATAAATTGCCTCCCTTAAAGAGAATGGAGAACCATTCTTGTCGGAAGTGCTTTCCGTTGTAAGGACGTTTTGAAGTAAACTAATAATCAAGAGAATCTTTTCCTTGCGTAAGAAACGTAATTTGCTGATCGAATTAAAATAATTTGTTTTCCTAAAATAGAATCACTACTAAAAAATGGGTACGGGGTGACAAATTTAATTAATATTGGGTGACGAATTAGTGACGGAAAAAAGGTCGCTAGACTTTTATATTTTTATAAAATTTCTATAATATATACTGACGAAAATATCCATCATTAAAATTTATTCTAAATAAATGCATTTATTTGAAAGTGACGGACGTTATAATCCGTCATTAAACTGGTTACAATATTTTTTAAATCCGTCATTTTTTTTTTATTTTTTTTTTTAGATCCTTCGGGGTGGCCCAGTGGTTTGAGCTTGGGACTTCCATGTTGGAGGTCTCAAGTTCGAAACCCCTTGCCAGCGAAAGCAAGGGGTTTGCCTTCTGGGTCGAGCTCGTCGCATCAGGCTTGCCTAGTGCGGGTTACCTCTCCTATGTGGTTTGCGAGCTATTGCATAGGAGCGGGGGTTTTACCCTGTGCGCACCCAAAAAGGGTAGCGGCTGCGGATTTCCCTTGTCATCAAAAAAAAAAAATAGGGGTTTTTTAGAAGTAAAGTTTTTTTAAAAATAGGGGCTAGGGTTCACACAAGAATTTGGGGTTAGGGTTCAAGCATTTTACTTTGATTTATTTTATTTTCTTTTGTGAAGTATATTACACACTGATTTGTTTTTTCTTTACACATCAGCTAATCTCATTGTTTGTGACTACTGATTTCTCTCAGGTAAAAGGTATATCTCTTTTTCTCACCTGTACAGTAGCTTTTTTTCCAGAAAGATGTGTTGGTATAATTTTTCTGTTTATACTTTTGTTTGGTTCATTTTTTGGTAATAAATAATGTTAGTGTAATATTGAATCTAGTGCTTGCTTCTGGTTGATTTTTGTATTTCGATTTAGGATCTTTTGAACTTGTCTGATACATAATTCCTGCTAGAATTTTTTCTTCCCCGCATTTATCCCCCGCTTCCTTATGTCTAGTATTTAGACAAATTTTACTTTCTTTCTATTTAGAATATAAAACTATTGATACGTTTTATGGCAGTGAAATCTGGCAATAGTAACATAGTTACACTACTCCAATTAAAAAAAACTAAATCAAAATAAATGAAAGCCAAATACTCTTCTTCAAAATCTATATTACATACTCTTTTTCTACGAGATGCTGGGAATCCCTTGTACTTGCGATTGATATTCTAAAGTGGTTCTTTATGTTTTTCTCACTTGAAATGTACTCGAGCCAAGAGTTTATTAAAACAACCTCTCTATTTAAGCCAAAAATATTAGATTAGATATTTAATAATCATCAAAATTTTCTGTTGAAGGAGAGAGTGATCAGTTTATACACTATAATTAAAGTCTAGGCTAGATGTGGTACAATGAGTTGTTGGCACGACCCAGACCATCGTGATTGACACCCACACTAACCCTCCGGTGGGAGAACCATTAATACTAATTAGCTAACCAAAAACTACACAACTTAATCAAAACTAAGACATTTAAAGTTACGGAAGCAAGTTTAAATGCTAAGGAAAATAAATAGGGAGTTCCCATAAACTCCAAAAGTCTAACAAACAATGAGAAAAATACACCTAGAACCTGAAAGTCAATGTACCAAAACATCTAAGGTTCAACCATAAGTCTAAACAAGAAGGGGTACAACCTCATACTAAACATAAGAAATCTAAGTCTAAGTCAGAAAATGTGGACATAAACAGGAAGAGAACTCATGGCAGCCTGGAAGAACTGGCTCACCCTTGAATTCGAAACGATCACTGATCTTCTAAATGAGGTCTGTCAATAGCCGTCTGAAGATGCCCTGTACTCAACAAAGAAAGAGCAAGTGCAGTATCAGTATACAACCACAATGTACTAGTAAGATCACACGGCTATCCCACTAAGTGCAACATACATGAGTCATTACAACATAATAATAACATGCATACACCGAACACATACAATATCAACATCACTTACGAACAATGTACAATTTCACAATTCTCAAGATATACAGTTATGTCAAGTCAATGGTCCTCTCATGGAACCCACACTCAAACTGTTAGTGTACCGGTACGTGGTACCTGATCCAATATTTATGTCAGAACGTGGCAACCGATCCTAGTTAGTGTGTCGGAATGCAACATCCGATCCATTCAACAAGCCACAATCACAATCACCAGTATATTCTCAAAATCATAAAATCAAGTCATGATTCATGTCATTCATCATTCATCTTTCTTCATTTACAATTAGTGTGATCAATAATGCAACATTCGCATACATACATGTATTATAATGAAACAAAAACAAACATACATCACATAACATGAAATCACAACCATCACCTACCTCAAAACAAGCTTGAATCCCCTAAGAAACTTGATTCTTCCCTTTTCGGATTCGTTCCGCTTGTTCTTGGTCTACAAACAATCAATATAACACGGGTATCAATAAATGATATCTAATTACCCGGATTAAAACCAACACTATCAACCCTAGATTAAACCCATGATCCCAATATCCAGAATTAGGGCTTTTCCCACCATCCAAACAGTTCCAAAACCCTTCCCCAACAATAATTATCCACGAAACTAGGTTCTACGGATCGAAAAACGAATTCGGGGAGTTAAAACCTTACCTTTAGCCTCAAGAATGGTGAAAAATGATCAAGAACTCGTCTGGGGTCGTCTCCTAGCTCTCAAAGTCGAAAAGTGTAGAATAAAACATTTTTGGGATTTATTTCTGACTTAAGTCGCGATTGGCCCGCTATGGCGGCACCCATCCCGCCACAGCGGCCTCTCCCTGGCGGGAATAATCCCACCTTAGCGGCTTGCACAGAAACAGAGAGCTAAATAAAGAATTCTAAAGCCCATTTCACAACACCTTCAACCAATGACACTCAGAAACTACCTATTCACGCTAAGATCAGTTGTGGGAGTTCTACTCACCCGAATTCAATTCCGTAAAGTCGCACGGGTTACTTAACATCTTAGCTATCTACTCATGTGATCAACATCATAATCAAATCACTCAATTGCTACTAGCTTTCCCTAGACCTTACTGACTCCGATTTCGTTGAAATCTAGACTAGGTTGGGAATCCCAAGTTACTACGAAAAAGTTTTCTGGCCCAAAAATTTTCCCCGTTGGCTTTTCTATAACGACAGGAGCCGATCGTTACAGTTGTTGCATTACAATCATTTATGTATATGTGGGCTAGACTATCAACTATGAACTTTTCAAAATTATGGTTAGTCGCTAAACACTTAAATTCAATTATGCTAACTCAAGATAAATTATGTGAAACTTCAATAACATAGTAATAAAATGAAATAAGGAATTTCTCAAAGTCGTGAAATAAGCCTCAACTAAGCTTCAATAATCTGCTGAAATAAGGAACTTCTCAGAGTGCATTTAGAAACTACATTGAATAAACTCCCATGGAAATGAGATTATTACATATGGTCTAAAAAGAAAGTAAAAAGTGATAGGGTGATAAGTAGAATAAATAGGACACTACATAATTTAATTTGGTTATTTCAATATGGATACGTAAGAACTGAATATGGAAAATCAATCTCTCCTGAGCATTCCTTTATAGTGTTTAACTTGAGCCAGAACACCCATTCCATCAATCCTCCTTTCATATTTTTAACACTTAAAATAGTTTCACTCAGTAGTAGAGTGATATAAGTATTGTGTTATTAAAATTGAAGAAGTTTAAATCACTATTCAAATAACTAGATAGTGAGTCTTATAAAGGGATAAGTTGAATGCATCTAGACAACAACTCATTCCACTTAATTTTTATTTATACTGTTATTGTTCCATATTCTTGTTAATACCAAGACAATCCAATGTTAAAGTGTTACAGGCACTTGCTGCTATAACCTTATCATAAAGATCTGGTTGATATTCGCTCAAAGTAAGCCTTACTCTTTCTTTCTATCTCTGATTTAACTCAAGATTTAAGTCCCGAGGTATTTACTTTATTGAATCTAACAAGGATAAAGATTGTTACCATTATCTTAAGACTATTCGAGTTAAAGCTTCTTTTAAGAGATTAGTGGAGAGTTTGGAGAATTCTAATTATGTTGTCGTGGGTGTTTTTGGCAATTAGTTCTTGCTGGAGGAATGCATTTCTAAATTTTAACTTGTTCATTGATTTTATTTGCTAGAAGAATGCATTCTAGACTTTAACTTTTTCATTGATTTTATTTGCCGGAGTAATTGTTGTACTTATAAAGGAAAGTCATGTGATTGTCTTAAAAATTGTCTTTGTGAAATAAAGATTCTTGCTTTTGCTAAAAAAAAATTGGCATAACGGGTGCTATAGGTTTTTAATGTTCATATGCCATATATTGTTCATTCATGTGTTATCCGTTAGTTAACTTTAAACATGTTCTTTTTCAGATTTTAATCATCTAGTCATACCTTATAAGGGTAGAACGGCTGATCTGATAGGTGCCATATCTTGAAATAAATTATTTATTAATTGATGGTGACGGTAGATATTGTAAATTGATAAAGTAGTAAATAGTACATATTTATACAATTATAAAAGAAGCTAAATCATTACGCTGATATAGAAGGAAAGCAAAGTCAGGATATGAACATATACACACACCTTGTTAGTTTGTACACATAGTAAAGTAGCTGGCGCCAAACAAGAGAAAGATATGCTTGTGGAAGAGAACTAGTTTTTCCTCTTCTGTTCTATTTCATTGTTCAAAGAATCTGAATAGTAAATCTCTTTTCAATTATTTCCTATTAATCTTGAAACCATTAATTACATGTCATTTTCATGCAATGATGGAGATGGAGTACTTGGGATCAGCAGAATTCTAAAACTATGGAACCAACTGGTTCACACCGGGAGATCAAGATCCGGAGCAACGACCATACCTTTACTCAAATCAAAACAACTGCAAGTGATCAAGAGCCTCTAAGATAAAATAGGTTAGCTAATTGCTTGCTCATTAGTAGGTTTTACATATAGTGAGCTACAATTTGTTGCTGGTGAAATGTAGTATTTGTCTCCAATTTTTTTTCCTCCTCTAGTTTTTCTAATTTCAGACAATTTTAGAAGCAAACAACTCCTACCAATTTGGGGGATGTTCAGACCATATATAACTTCATTGAAGCCAAATCAAAGAAAGATAAGTTTGTGAAGGAGAATTAGAAACACTCTGGTTAGGATCGCTTCCCTTGTAAGAAAGTTTTTCACATAACCTAATAATTCAAAGTTCATTTTTCTCATATAAGAAAGGTGATTTTCCTTGATTTAGAATCAATTGCCACCCAAAAATAAAAGGGAGAAATACCCTCAATAGGAGCGCTTTCATGTAAGAAAGTTTTCAAATCAAATAAAAAAACCAATGTAACTCTGTCCTTGTTTTCTAAGACAAATACAGAATCTACGAAAAAATTATTGGGTTTGTTTGAATCCCTACTTTAGACTGTAGCTCCGCCCCTGTTTATATTTGTAAACGGTGGACAATACTGTGTAATTAGTTAATTGTTTTAAATTATCGTAATCTGATGATTCTCAGGAACAAATAAGTTAGACCATGAAATAGACTAAAACTTGTCATTATTACTTGGTAATTACTAGAGTGGAGGTATTAGGACAAACGACAAAAGTATGAACTGACAGTATTATTACATGTTAAACAGGAAAATAAAATTAATTGTTGATTTGTCGGTTAGTTAAGTAAATTAAAGTGCGGATTTATTCAAGTTATTAGAGATTATCATTTATTATCTGGATGGTCGTTAATTGGCTAACCTAACATGAAAAAAATGTAACGACATGTCCCATTATCATGGTCACTTCGTGGGTTAGTAGTTGAAAAAAATCTAAAAATATTGTGTGATTATGCAAAATCTTATGGAAGTATTTATATATGTAAACGACGGACAATATTGTGTAATTAATTAATTGTTTTAGATTATCGTAGTTTGGTGATTCTCGGAACAGACAAGTTAGACCATGAAATAGACTAAGAGGGTGTTTGGATTGACTTAAAAGTTCGTGAAACTTACTTTTAAGTCAGTTTTGACTTCTAGAAGTGTTTGGCAAATATAAAAAATTACTTAAAATATGTCAAAAATGACTTAAAATAAGTTAGGAAGTATATGGTAAGATGAAAAAGGACTTAAAATAAGTTTAAAATAACTTAAAATAAGTCAAAAACCAAAAGTAGGTCTTCCCCTACTTTTATTTTCTGACTTAAAAAAATCATTTCAATTTGACTTTCTATTTTTGGCTTGAAAAATGTCACATGCCTCATTTACATGGAAGAAAAGGGGCCATACAACGTACGTGTTTAAAAATGAACACGTGTAACGTACATGTTCAAAAACTAGTAAGTCTTATAAGCAAAAAGAGTTCATTGCTTATCCTGGACAAAATAACATAAGGCTTATTGTCATCTTTGAACATAGAGTTAAGGAGCATAATGCTAAAGAAATGTGATTCGCCGATCGAATTAAAATGAACTGCTTTCCTAAAAGAAAATGTCGAAACACTCTGGTTATGATTGCTTCCCTTATAAGGAAGTTTTTCACATAAACTAATAATTTAAAGTTCATCTTCCTCATAAAAAAAAAAAGCTGATTTGCCTCGATTTAGAATAAATTGTCACCCAAAAATAGAAGAGAGAAATAATATCCTAAATAGAAGCGCTTTACCTTGTAAGGAAGTTTTCGAACAAGCTAAAGAATCAAAGTTCCTCTTCCTCCTATCAAGATGATGATTTTCTGATCGAACAAGAATGAAGCATAGTCGGTCCTAAAAGAGGTAACAAAAATATAAATTGGTCAGTAAATAAATAATGCATATCAAATTATTATATCAAATATATTCAGGTATGATTTTACCATTTCGTTGTACATTGCTAGCATATAACATTTTCTTTCATGAACTTGATCAAAATGATAGAGTAGTGACACAGTATGCAGAAATATTTTGTCACACACTCGACATGCAATTAAATTAGTTAAGTCACCATTATGTTTCTCTTAACTAAGCAGAATATAGGAATTTTCCTATATTGAAGATATGAATTTTCTTACTTCTAATAATTTATATGAGATGATTCAACTTAGTTAAGAGAAACATAACAGTGACTTATACTAATTTAATTGCATGTCGAGAGTGTGGCGAAATATTTCCTCATATTGTGCCCTTACTCTATCATTTTGATCAAGTTTATGGAAGAAAATGTTATATGCAGCAATA
Organism: Solanum gracilifrons; assembly: GCA_029582605.1. Classification (NCBI taxonomy): domain Eukaryota; kingdom Viridiplantae; phylum Streptophyta; class Magnoliopsida; order Solanales; family Solanaceae; genus Solanum; species Solanum gracilifrons. The sequence goes on from JAJOOH010012412.1 coordinate 10,319, forward strand.
CAACGTAATGGTAAAATCACACATGAACATATTAGTTTATATATTAAACTATTTGATATAATAATTTGATATTCATTATTTATTTGCCAACCAATTTATATTTGTGTTAAGTCGATTATTTTTTATTACCTCTTTTAGGATTGGCTATGATTCATTCTTGTTCGATCAGAAAATCATCATCTTAATAGGAGGGAGAGGAACTTTGAATTTTTAGTTTGTTTGAAAACTCCCTTACAAGAGAAAGTGTTCCTATCTAGGGTGTTTGCCGCTTCTATTTTTGGGTGACAATTTATTCTAAATCGAGGCAAATTACCTTTTTTTTTATATGAGGAAGATGTATTTATAAGCTTTTGGAAACTAATTACAAGGCCCACTAACAAAGCCATCGGTACATCAAAAATCTGCTAAATCCATTTTTCCGGTTCACCCATGCAGTATTATAAGCTTGTGGAAACTAATTTGAATTACAACTTCATTACTCAGTAATACAAAAAGAAATAGTTATCAAGATTACCATTCGATGTTGGGTTTTAAAAGTGTGAATAGAAAATGAAGGATTGTGACTCTCTTGAAGGGTTATGACTTTGTCGAATGGTTGTAACCTTTATGAAAGATTGTGTCTTTTCTAAAGGGTTGTAACTGCTTAGAAGTTGTGCCTTTTTCAAAAGGTTGTCCTTTTTCCAAAAAGTTGTGACTTTTACCCTTTGTTGGCTATAGATAGAGAGACTTTCTCTCATTTTTTTGCATCGAATTATTCCCTTCTTTTGCATACATTTCTTACAAAACAAAATCGATCGATCGTGTCTGCAGTGTGTGATCTCATTGCTGTCTTTTTGAGTTCGATGAAATTATCGAAGTTTGAGGTACCGCTACTTCTTTAATGCTTAATTTGTTTTATCTTGGAAGAAATTAATTTACAACCTCGGGAATTTGAGGGGATTAAATTTCTTAAGGACACACAGTGAATTCTCCTAATTGTACTAAAGGTTGTAGAAATTGTACAGTAAATTTGACTTTCTTTTATTGGTGAATGAGCAGGTGTCTCACTTTTGCTTCGGTTTGTGTACTATTTTTGCACTATCACTTGTAAGTTTCATCTTCAAATAGTTTTTTATGTTTCTGTTATTAGCATATTCTCCATCGAAAAATTAAGTTGGTAATTTGTGTCCTCTGATTTTACTTCTTCCAGACTGTTATTCTAGCCACTAGACTAATAATTTCTTTCTTTTTCTTACGAGTTGGTGAGAATTCGAATCCTTCAAATTTCTTATAAGTTCCTTTAGTTGAAAGGTTGTTCCTATGTTAATGACTTTTAGTTGATTTCCTGAGACAAACATATGACAGAGTATTGAAATATATATAGCCTGAAAGACCAAGTTTTTGGTGGCCAAAAAAAGCTTATTTTAAAAATTGAAGTGTTTGACCAAGCTTTAGGGAGAAAATAAGTGCTTATAGAGAGCAACAAAAGTAGTTTTCTGGACGCTAAAAAAATTAGCAAGCTCAAAAGTATTTATTTAAAAAGCACTTTCCAGAATAAAAAATAAACTTTGAAGCCCTTTTTAAAAGCCTAGCCAAACACTAATTGTTGGCCAATAGTACTTAAATTTTCTTGCCATACATATACTACTTCTCACCAAAAGTATTTTTAGAAAAAAAAAAAAATCTTTTCAAGATAAGCTGATTTTAGAAGCAAATGGCCAAACACGTATATATATATTATTACTCATTTTTCTCTTGCAATTGGGTCGTTGCGATTATGGGTTGGATGTCTAATTGTCCAGGTGGTAATGCTCAAGCAAAAACACCCAAATACTAGTTGCAACGGATATGGAATAGAAAGTTTGAAATTTATTAAGTTCTAATTCCATCTTCTCTAGAAATTCCGAAAGTTGTCCTGCCGAGACATAATTTGGAACTTGCTATCCTCTTGCCTAGCAGGCAAAGATTTACCTCCGTGGAAAGGATGATTCATTCGGATCGACATGAGAGTCCAACTACATTAAAAGGACAAAAGTCGATTAATTTTTTTTTATCAAAGCCAGGGAATTTCTTCGATCTTCAAAAAGATGAGTTTGTTAGTTTCCGTATGAGTAATGGTTTCAAAGTAGATAAATGATATAAAAAAAATAGATAGGTTTAAACTACTCTTTCGACGAATAAAGAATGGATAGTGGCCCAATAAAATAAAAGCATTTATATATATATATATATATATGTGAAAATCTTAATATATTAATTTGTTTGTCAATATTGTAATGACATGCATGTTGAAAACGGTACTCAAGTACTCATTGAGACGCTACTCAAGTACTCAAGTAACACTTCATTAATTAGCAATTACTTCTAGCAAAAGCAATTGACAATAATTTTCCCTTATCTTTGAGCCATGCACAGTGGCGGAGCCAGCAATTTCATCAAGGGTGTTCAAGAATTTTTTTTTAATAAGTGAGTTGAATGTTATTTGCTTAACCTAGTGATTCTACCATGAACGATCTCAACATTTGTCAATATCAAATATAAATAATCGAGTTTTTTTTCTTCTTTTTGATGCATTGATTTTATATGATAAAAATATATGATTATTGTTTTTAAAGTGAAATATTGATAGAATAAATGCGTCTAGCTTTACGAAACATAAATCACCCCAGTAGAAAAAAAAATTCTTAAAAAAGAAGAAGA
>JAJOOH010012413.1:0-31792 GCA_029582605.1 Solanum gracilifrons
TAATTTCCTTTAATATTTAGTCATGTAACTAATACTTATTAAACTTAATTTTAGCATGATTTAGTACTTTTAAATTATGATCATTTTCATTATGACTTGTTAATTTGCAATATTTGTTTTACGTGATTTTATTATTATTATTATTTTTGTTGGATATTTTAGTGTCATTACTCATATCATATTGTGTTATATTTTTAAGAAACATCTTAGATAGTTATATTTTGGTAGGACTAAATAAATATTTGAAGTACAAGTAAATTATATGTTTGTATGAATATTTTACCGGAAAAACCCGAAAAACCGAAAAACCCGAAAAAATCCGAAAAAACCCGAGTTTTATTGGTTTGGTTTGGTTTATAAATTTAAAAATCCGACACAAATGATTTGGTTTGATATTTGAAAAATCCGAACCAACCCGGCCATGTACACTCCTATAAATAGTATATTTAGTTTAATCACACCTTTTAAGAAAACTACTGAAAGTAAAACATATTTTTACTAGCTTACCTTTAATAAACAGCTTGAAAAAAATGTAGCTCTTTTTGATAATTTCTTGACTATATGAAACTTTATTGAATTAAGGGTATTAATCAAATATTAGTTGTTTTGAAACAAAGTATAAAAAAAACACCACATATTTTAAAACAATCGATTAATAAATAATGCCAAAGAAACTCAAAAGACAAAAACTTGTTTGATAAATGTGGTGGTGAGTCAAATTTATAACTAGTCTTTTGAATTCCTCTTTACTTGTATAACAAGTTGATAATAATTCCTTCTTTTCTAGCTAGTAATAATAACGTGGCTTTTGAGTTGTCAGCTCGGCTTCCATCAAGCCAACACAAAAGAATGAAAAAGAGAGAGAATGTGAAATTAAGGCTTCATCGATCAAGCTAGCTATATATATTATTTAAAGGAGTTTATAATATGAATAATTAAGATGGGCTCAATGGAGACAATATCACAAGTAATGAAAAAAATTGGAGATGAAAAAAGCACATTACTTGATGAATATGAAAGAATTACATTTGAAATACAATTAAATCAAGCTATTCTTGCTAGGAGTTTATCTGAGCCTAGCCGACGGAGTACTACTACTAGGCAGCCACCACCACTAATGGCTGCCGCCGATCAAGAGCTGTGCTGCCGCCACCATCGACGTCGTGGTTACGGATTCCAGAAGGTGATGAAGAAATTGCTCAAACCAATTCTTGGGAAAATCAAAGGAGATAAGAAGATCATGGAAACTCCTAAGGACCCAAGATTTTGGAACAAATTCAGTAGATCCTTAAGGCTTTAATTTTGTATTTATCGTTATAGTTATTTATTTCATGTTTATTATACTTGTTCTTCGAGTAAAAGAATAATAATATATCAGCTTTTATTCATTGTTGGCAAAATTTCGAGATTTTGATGGTGTGATGGGAAATTAAATAACCAAAATTATATATGACTATTATCATTTGGTTGTTTAACAAATGTTGAAATATATTGTAGTATCTAGTCTGAAGTATCAATAAATTGAGTTTCGGTTCTTCGAAATTTGTACTCAGTTCCTAATTATTTGTCGACTTTTCATTTTTTAATTGTCCCTAATTAGTTGTTCATTTTAACAAATCAAAAAAGGATAATTTTGTCTTATTTACCCTCAATTAATTACTTTGAAAAAAGTACAATTTCTTGAAAGTCTTAAGTTTTTAATTCATCCATTTTATAATTACGGAAAATATATTTGGCAGGACATTTTTTTGGCGCAAAATGGCACTACCTTACTTTTTCAAGATAAGGTCGTAATTTCGCAGGAATGAAAAGGGTGATAGGGTAAATTCATTTTTTTTGTACTCAAAGTACCCTTCAAAGTAAAATCACTAAAAAAAAAGTCTTAAACCACTAGATGGTTTCAAGAAATTATACTGTCAATTTTTTTTTTCTTCCAAATAAAAATCACTGTCTAAGAAGCATTTATTTATATTCACTTCATTACTCTATTCACTCTCTTTCTTTCAATTTTTTGATCTTTCATTATTGTTTATTCTTCCATTCATCTTCCTTTGTAGTAACCCTTGTTTTTAGGGGTATAAGGTATATTCATTAAATTTTAAAACATTCTTTGAAGTAATATTTATTAATTTATTGATTAATTAATACCTCTACAAAATACTTTAGTAAAAGAATAATAATAGATCAGCTTTTTTTCATTCTTGGCAAAATTTCGAGATTTTGATGATGTATGGGAAATTAAATAACCAAAATTATATATGACTATTATCATTTGGTTGTTTAACAAATGTTGAAATATATCGTAGTATCCAGTCTAAAGTATTAATAAATTAAGTTTCGATTCTTCGAAACTAGTACTCCTTCTATTCCTAATTATTTCTTCACTTATCATTTTTTAGTTGTCCCTAATTACTTGTCCATTTTGACAATGTAAACACGTAATTTTTGACCGAACATAAGATTTTACACTATTTTTTATTCCTTAAATATTTCTTTTATATTTAAATTAGATATTTTAATTTGTGTCTTATTTTAGTAAGTTTATTTAAAATATTTGAAAATAACAAAAAAATAAAATTTTCTTTTCGTTTTAGCTTTAATAAATAAACTAGTATTTCTTAATTATATTTTTAAATTAGCTATTTAACTTTTCTTATACTTTTCTTTTATTATTTTAAAATAGTTAACTAAAATTTTTGTCATTTTATTTTATATTTTTACATATTTTATTAAAAAAATATATCCTACACTACCCCCATTTTCCTAGACTACCCCACTACCCCCAACCCACCTACTACCTCCATTTCCCTCCACTACCCCCAACTCATTCCCCACTTCCCACGAAAAACAATTAGCAACACCCTACCACAACTCCTCACATACACCTATAAACTACACTCTACAACAATACAAATACACACACATACATACAGAAAAAAATAGATCAGCAATCAAAAAATACATACACACACAAGCACAAACACCAAGAACCCATTCAGCAAAAGCAACCAAAAACGCAACACTACTACTATACTACGTACAGCACACTACCAAAAAGGATCACACATATACGGAAAAAAAAGGAAAAATCAGCAAACATACTCACATTTTATTTATATTTTTATTTCACTCACAAACAAAAGTTGAGGTCGAGGTTTCGAGTTCATGGTTCCTTATTAGGATTGTTTCCTTTTCGTGAATTGAATTTTCGCAAGAGATACCATTTAATTTTTATTGTATAATTTGATTTTCATGATTATATAATACCTGATTTCAATGTTATGAAGTTGCTCGAATTTTATGTGTGTTTAATCTCATTATTTTTCATCTTGTACCATATGCTATTATTAATTATCTCTTGTATCCAACCAAAATTTATCAAATACCTGAAAAATTTATTATAATAGTTTGTTTAGTCAACTTCATTTAAAATTAAAAATGTTCGTCCTCGAAAAATTAAGAAATGAAGAGTTACACATTTTTTATTTTTTTTGCTTTTTGTCATGACTTGTAAATATACTAAAAATATAAATGCAACTATGTCGAATTTTAATATGAAATAACTTTATATTTGTTTAAGATTTTAGGCTTTTTATTATATAAATAGTGTTTATAAATATAAATAGTAGAGGTAGTTTAATCACTAATAATACGCTTGAACTTTTTAGTAATAGGTAAAATATTAAAATATATGACCCGTTTCAAAGGTCGATTTCAATTAAGAATGTGATTACACATCTTTATTGAAACACTAAAAAGAAAACTCAAGGATGCGGTGATGCACCTTGTCCAAATTATTTTAATAATTATTTTTTGTTAATTCAAACCAAGAGGTGTAAATTGAGATTATTAGGTGTGATGAATTCGAGAGGGGAAAACAGTTAGGTCTCCAAATATCATGATCGAGAATGTAGTTTTGCATCCGGTTTAAGACTAATAAAAATTCAAGAATTGAAAAATAAGCAAATCATGACATATAGACACAAAATATCAAAAACTATATCAAGATAAGTATAAGTCAATAACAACAATCGTACTAGAACCACGGGACTCGAGAGATACCTAATGTCATCCCATCAGTCAACAGAATTTCTTACCCGAATTTCTGGTTCGCAAACCAAATAAATAGTCATTTTCTTTTGATTAGATATTATACAAAAAGGTGACTTGGAACACCATAACTCAATTCCAAGTGGCGACTCTGAAAAAATAAATAATTTCTAAATCAATAACGTCACTTAAATTAGAAAAATGATTCCTACTCTGTGCGCGAAAAGGGGTGTGACATCTCTGGCGACTCTGAAAAAATAAATAATTCTTAAATCAATAATGCCACTTAAATTGGAAAATGCTTCCTACTCTGTGCGCGAAAAGGGGTGTGACATCTCTGGCGACTTCGCTGGGTATACTAACCAAAATTCGAGCTTTGTTATGTTGACTTTTATTTTATCTTTTTTTTTTGGATATATTGTGTATGATTGCCTGATATGATACTTGTTACTCTTTTATCATTTTTTAAATTGTTGAACTATAAATTATCTTTCTTGGCGCAACCATCTTAGTTTCTAAAACTAGGATAATAGGTAATGCAGTTATGCATCTCACTTTCAGTTGAGATAAAGTTGGTGTGTCTTGACACCCGATGAGTAATTTTTAGTTACATATGTTAGGTAGGGTTGGATCCAACAATGAAGTCGGAATAACGTTGCTACTGATAAGTTTCCCCTCCATAGCTCGAGTTGTCTACTCGAGTAAGTCAGTCTAGATATTTATCTCATTCAGGTTTGAACCTAGTAAAACTAGAATATAGACATGCTTATCAATAGTAGAATTCGCTTATTTGCATCATTTGCATTTTTTACTTAGTGAAACCTAAAACAAGAGTTGGGTCCGTTTATGACAAATATCTTTCTCTTAATTGACCACTTAGATAATTTTATGTGCTACATGAAGTTTTAATATCTTAAAAAAAAATTAACTGTCCAATTTGAACGAATTACGCACACCTGATTCTCACCTCGATGATATACGTAGGCAACCTCCTCGGGTTTGATGATCCTTATTTCAAAATTCAAAAAAAAAAATCTTAATCCTTATTTTGAAAATTCAAAAAAAAATTTGTTTATCCACCCTAAAAAAAAAGATTTGTCCTTCAAAAAAAAATTACTCATATTTCTAAACTATGATTTACCTGATTCTTACTTTGACAAGATACGTAGGTAACCTCATTTTGAGGTTCGGTCTAACCTAAGAAAAATCTAAAAAGTCCTCATCACAAAATGTGGGACAACACATCTATACAAAAATTTGACTTGGTTGATACCAACATATATAAAAATGTGCATAAACAAAAAAGAAAGAAATTGTTAAACTATTTGGTAAGACATGTCAACTTTGTTGTGACCTATAGGCTTTCTTTGGTATCTCTTGATATATTTATGTAATACTTGAGAAATTGATTTGCTTAAAATTAAGGCTATAATAAATTCGAACTCATGTGCATTGTGTGGTGAGCTTTGTATATAAAATTCAAAGGCATGAGTTTGTTGATCTAGAACTTGTCCCGAATATAGGTTGAGGCGAAATGTTGGACAACATTAAACTTGAAAAAAGATTATAGGTTTTCTTTAATCCGATTGTGTCTTTCAAGCCTATCAAATGACATGTTATTCCATTTTGAGCATAAATCATTTTTAATTGAATAACCACATCTTAGCCTATATCCTTTTGAGTGCATAAATGCATTATTCCTTAATCTAATCTCCTTGAGTGCACTATCAATTATCTACACAGTGTCAAAGATCAAAGTTGGGTAACTAAGTGAAAATGTCAAATATGTGAAGGTCCAAAAAAAATGACAAAGAAAAGCTAGAACGAAAAATAAAAAATAAAAACCTTCAACGAAAAGGAGAAAAAAGAGAAGAAAATAAATGAGGATAAGCTTTCAAAAAATAAATGTCAAATGCGAAAATGTAAAATATTGAAAGCATTGTGTAAATTTTGAGGATATAGTCACTTTATCCCAAATGAATATCATACATTTCCCAAAGCCTACATTACAAGTTAATGACAAGTCCTATTTGATCTCATTTTTTGTGTTCTCTCATTAGTTGATACCTACATAAGGGCCAATCATATAATATCTCAATCTCATGCATTAAACATTTTTCTGAGTGTGACTGACTTCTAAAATGTCTTAAGATCAGAACATTTCTATTATCTGTGAAGTAGCATTTCAATTGTTGTGAGGGCACTTGAAGCATGAAGATATAAATAATTCTAATCCTTTAATTTTTGCAAGAGGAACTGATCTTGTAAATACTTAAATATGTTTGAGATACCATTTGAAATTATATGGATTCCTCAGAGTTAACTCAGATTTGTTTGAAAGTAGTTGAAAGTGATTCATATGCATCATACTAATTGTTGGTACCAACTAAAGTCAAAACATTGTCAACCATGAACAAATTCATGTCTCAAATGATGTCTTTTGTCGAAAAAAACAAGAAAAAGAAAAGTAATTTTTTGATTTATTATGAACTACATTTGACTTGATTCTTATTATACAAGATACGTAGGCAGTCCTTCAATGAAACTCGGTCTCACAAATATATCCTTGAAAGATCATAATTGGATCATTTTTTAGAAAATAAAATCAAAATATAATGATAAATTAAAAAGAGTTTCAAAGTTCCTCTGTTTCAAAAATCGGGGGATATTTTTATATGTTTTTTTTTAAAAAAAAAACTCTCATCTTTAGGGAACAAAACACTCTAGTTGCAGTTTAACATTAGGGAACAAATACCCTATCATCTTTCATTTCTAGGGATCAAGCACACTAGTTACGTTTTGACATTAGAGAGCAAATACCCTAGAGATATCATCTTTTATTTCTAGGGAAAAACACCCTAATTACATCAATGTCTTGAATTTTTCTTTTGGTACAAGTATTTCTCATAGCTTAAATGATAATTTTCTGATGTAAACTGGGAAAAAAATAATGTTGTGGTTATTCTATTTGATGATTCAGTTAAGCGAGATAAGTAATGAATTTAGTGTAACAGGACCCTCTTGTACAATGGGAATTAGTATAACAGGACCCTCCTGGACAATGAGAATTAGTTTAGCAGGACCCTCCTGGTTAATGGGACACAAGCAGGACCCTCATGGATAATGGGATTAGCAAGACCCTCATGGATAATAGGATAGTAGGACCCTCCTAGATAATGGGACTAGCAGGACCCTCATAGATAATGGGATACTAATAAGACCCTCCTTTGATAATGGGATACTAATAAGACCCTCTTGGATAATGGGACTAGCAGGACCCTCCTGGATAATGGGACTAGCAGGACCCTCCTTGATAACCCGACTAGTAGGACCCTCATGGATAATGGGAGTAGCGGGACCCTCTTTGATAATAGAACTAGCAGGCCCCTCCTGGATAATGGTACTAGCAGCACTCTTATGGATATTGAGACTAGCAGGACCCTCATGGATAATGGGACTAGCGGGACCCTCATGAATAATAGGACTAGCGGGACCCTCCTGGATAATGGGACTAGCGGGACCCTCCTGGATAATGGGACTAGCAGGACCCTCCTGGATAATGGGATTAGCAGGACCCTCCTGGATAATGGGATATTAGCACGACCCTCCTAGATAATGAGACTAGCAGGATCCTCCTAGATAATGGGACTAGCAGGACCCTCCTATATAATAGGATTAGCAGAAGCTTCCTGGATAATGGGACTAGCAGGAACCTCCTAGATAATAGGACTAGCTTGAATAATGGGATTAAGATGACTCTCCTACATAATGATATTTAGATTAGCAAGACCCTCCTACATAATGAGATTTAGGTTAGCATGTCCCTCCTACATAATGAGATTTAGATTAGCAGGACCTTCATACATAATATGATTAGCAGGACCCTCCTATATAATGTGATTTAGATTAGCATGACCCTCCTAAATAATGGGATATGGATTAGCAGGACCCTCATATACAATGAGATTTAGTTTAGCAGGACCCTCCTAGACAATGGGATTAGTAGGACCCTCCTTTATAATGAGATTTAGTTATTTTCTCCTAGGATAAACGCTTCCTAGTCTGAGACCGTTATTTTTTATTTTTCTCCGATGATAAACACTTCCTAGTCTAAGACCGTTATTTTTATTTTATTCTAGGATAAACACTTCCTAGTCTGAGACGTTATTTTTATTTTCTCCTAGGATAAACACTTCCTAGTCTGAGATTGTTATTTTTCATTTTCTCCTAAGAAAAACACTTCCTAGTCTGAGACCGTTATTTTTTATTTTCTCCTAGAATAAACACTTCATAGCCTGAGATGTTATTTTTTATTTTCTCCTAGGATAAACAGTTCCTAGTCCGAGATCGTTATTTTTATTTAGGATAAACACTTCCTAGTCGGAGACATTTATATTTTATTTTCTCCTAGGATTAACACCTCCCAGTTTGAGACCTTTATTTTTATTTTCTTCTAGGATAAACACTTCCTAGTCTGAGTTTATTTTTAAAAAATTACATTTGCTAATAACTCACAAAAAAATTTCAGTGAAAACTGGGGCAAAAAATTTGTTTGTATTTCTTTTGTTTGTAATGGTTTTCCGGTTTCTTCAAGCGAAATATGGATTTGAAATTCAAGAACAAACTTTCAACTTTTTTCAGAATGATCAATCCTATGATAGCCAGAATCAGCTTCTTCAATGCATGTAGCATCCTGACCTCCTGACACACACTTCTATTCAGCTACTGATCAACAAATCAAGCAGTCATTCAAGAACATTTTCCATTTGTCATTTGGAATAGTGCCAAAAACTCACTCTAAGTGGAAAGTTGAGTCTCGAATCCAATCAAGATCAAGATACTCACCAAAATCAAGGTGATATCTCAAATTCAACGCTCAAGTGAAAATTCAAGAAAAGTTGCATAGATAGGAGCTTATACTTTTATTTTCCTTTTGACTATTAGCTTTCATTTTTTTTAATGAAATGATAAGAACCGCGACCTGGAGCCTCGATGGAACCACACTTAACTTCTAGCTCATAACCTCATCTCCTCGAACTACACGTGACTTGATTCCCTTATAACCCGAAATATGTAGGTTGTCCAAAACAAGGACTCGTTGCATATTTTCCTTTCAAATAAGAATCCGCTCAAAACTTGTCACTTTGTTACTTCTTTGTCTGAAAACTCTTCGTGTTTCCATTCAAAGAGGGGCAAACTGTAGATACGTAATTTTGGACCGAACATAAGATTTTACACTATTTTTAATTCCTTATATATTTCTTTTATGTTTAAGTTAGATATTTTAGTTTTTATCTTATTTTAGTAAAGTTTATTTAAAATATTTGAAAACAACAAAAAAAATAAAATTTTCTTTTAGTCTTAGTTTTATTAAATAAGCTAGTATTTCTTAATTATATTTTTAGATTAGCTATTTAACTTTTATTATACTTTTCTTTTACTATTTTAAAATAGTTAATTAATATTTTTGTAATGTTATTTTATATTTTTACATATTTTATTAAAAAAATATATCCTACACTACCCCAATTTTCCTAGACTACCCCACTACCCCCAACCCACCTACTACCTCCATTTCCCTCCACTACCCCAACTCATTCCCCACTTCACACGAAAAACAATCAGCAACACCCCACCACAACTCCTCACGTACACCTATATACTACACTCTACAACAACACAAATATACACACATACGTGCAGAAAGAAATAGATCAACAACCAAAAAGTACATACACACACATGCACAAACACCAAGAATCCATTCAGCAAAAGCAACAAAAACACAACAGTAATACTATACTACATACGGCACACTACCAAAAAAGACCACACATATACAGAAAAAAAAAGAAAAATCAGCAAAGATACTCACATTTTATTTATATTTTTTCTTTACTCATAAATAAAAGTTGAGACCGAGGTTCACTTTCGTGGTTTCGAGTTCATGATTCCTTATTAGAATTGTTTTGTTTTTGTGAATTAAATTTTCGCACGAGGTACCATTTAATTTTTATTGTGTAATTTGATTTTCATGATTATATAATACTTGATTTCAATGTTATGAAGTTGTTCAAATTTTATGTTTGTTTAATCACATTACTTTTCATCATCTACCATATGCTATTATTAATTACCTCTTGCATCAAACCAAAATTTATCAAATATCTAAAAAGTTTATTCTAATAGTTTGTTTAGTCAATTTCATTTAAAATTAAAAATATTCATCTTAGAAAAATTAAGAAATGAAGAGGTATACATTTTATTTTATTTTGCTTTTTGTCATGACTTGTAAATATACAAAAAATATAAATGCATCTATGTCATTATTTAATATGAAATAACTTTATATTTGTTTAAGATTGTAGGCTTTTTATTATGTAAATAGTGTTTATAAATATAAATAGTAGATGTAGTTTAATCACTAATAATACGCTTAAACTTTCTAGTAATAGATAAAATATTAAAATATATGACCCGTTTCAAAGGTCGGTTTCAATTAAGAATGTGATTACGCATCTTTCTTTGAAACAGTTAAAAGAAACTCAAGGATGCGGTGACGCACCTTGTCCAAATTATTTTAATAATTAATTTTTGTTAATTCAAACCAAGAGGTGTAAATTGAAATTATTAGATGTGATGAACTCGAGTTGTGAAGACAATTATGTTTCCAAATGTCATGATCGAGAATGTAGTTCTGTATCTGATTTAAGACTAATAAAAATTCAACAATTAATAAATAAACAAACCATGACATATAGACACAAAATATCCAAAAATATATCAAGGTAAGTATAAGTTAATAAAAGCGATCGTGCTAGAACCACGGGAGTCGAGAGATGCCTAATACCTTCCCTTCAATCAATCGAATTTCTTACCCAAATTTCTGGTTCGCAGACCAAATAAAAAGTCATTTCTTTTGATTAGGGATTAAATAATAAACGTGACTTGAACCACCATAATTCAATAACAAGTGGTGAGTTTGAAAAATAAATAATTTCTAAATCAATAACATCACTTATATTGGAAAAACCCTTCCGCCTTCGTGCACGAAAAGGGGAGTAACATCTCTGGCGACTTCGCTGGGATATTAACCAAAAATCAAGCTTTGTTATGTTGACTTTTATTTTATCTTATTATTATTATTATTATTATTATTTTGTTTTGATATATTGTGTGTGATTGCCTGATATGATACTTGTTGCTCTTTCATCGCTTTTTATATTGTTGAACTATAAATTGTCTTTCTTGGCGCAATCATCTGAGTCTCTAAAACTATGGTAGCAGGGAAAGCAGATATGCGTCCTACTTTTTTTTTAGATAAAGTTGGAGTGTCTTGACACCTAATGAAGGACTTTAGACACATACATTAGGCAGGGTTGGGTACAACAATGAAATCAAAATAGCGCTGCTACTGATAAATTGCCCCTCCCTAGCTTGAGTTATCCACTCGGGTAAGTCAGTCTAGATACCTATCTCGTTCAGGTTTGAACCTAGTAAAATTGAAACATAGACATGCTTATCATTAGTAGGCTTCGCTTATTTGCATCATTTGCATTTTTGATTTAGTGAGACCTAAAACAAGAGTTGGGTCCGTTTAGAACAAGTATCATTCTCTTAATTGACCATTTATATAATTTTATGTGCTACATGATGTTTTAATACCTTAAAAAAAATTAACTCTCAAATTTGAACGAACTACGCACACCTGATTCTCATCTTGATGAGATACGTAGGCAACCTTCCTCGGGTTCAGTGATCCTTATTTCAAAATTCAAAAAAAAAAAATTCTTAATCCTTATTTGAAAATTCAAAAAAAAAATTGTTTATCAATTCTAAAAAAAAAGATTTGTCCTTCAAAAAAAATATTTTTACTCATATTTCAGAACTAAGATTGACCTGATTTTTGCTTTGACAAGATATGTAGGTAGTCTAATTTTGAGGTTCGATCTAACCTAAGAAAAATCTAGAAAGTCCTCATCACAAAAATTGGGCAAAAAAATGGGGATTTTTTAATCTAGAAAAAAAGTTGACTTGGTTGATACCAACTTGTATAGAAATGTGCATAAAGAAAAAGAAAGAAAGTGTTAAATTATTTGGCTAGACATGTCAACTTTGTTGTGACCTATAGACTTTCTTTGGTATCTCTTGATATATTTATGTAATACTTGAGAAACTGTTTTGCTTAAAGTTAAGGCTATAGCAAATTCGAACTCATGTTTCCTGTGCATTGTGTGGTGAACTTTGTATATAAAATTTAAAGATATGAGTTTGTTGATCTAGAACTTTTTCCGAATGTAGGTTGAGGTGAAATGTTGGACAATATATAACTTGGGAAAATATTAGAGACTTTCTTTCATCTGATTGTGCCTTTCAAACCTACCTAATGACATGTTATTCCATTTTGAGCATAAAACCTTTTTAATTGAATAACCATATCTTAACCTATATCCTTTTGAGTGCATAAATGCATTATATCATTTTGAGTGCATAAATGCATTATTCTTTAATCTCACCTCCTTGAGTGCACTATCAATTATCTACACAGTGCTAAAGATCAAATTTGCGTAACTAAGTGAAAATGTCAAATATGTGAAGGTCCAAAAAAAAATGACAAAGAAAAGCTAGAACGAAAAATAAAAAATAAAAACCTCCAACGAAAAGGAGAGAAAAATGAGAAAAAAAGAAGAAGAGAATAAATGAGGAGAAACTTTCAAAAAACAAAGGTCAAATGCGAAAATGAAAATATATTGAAAGCTTTGTGTAAATTTTTAGAAGGAAATAGCCACTTTATCCCAAATGCATATCCTACCTTTTCCAAAGCCTACATTACAAGAAAATGACAAGTCCTATTTGATCTTATATTTGGTGTTCTCTTATTAGTGGATACCTACATAAGGGCCAAACATATAGTATCTCAATCTCATGCATTGAACATCTTTCTGAGTGTAACTGACTTCTAAAATGTCTTAAGATCAGAACATTTCTATTATGTATGAAGTAGCACTTCATTTGTTGTGAGGGCACTTGAAGCATCAAGATATAAATAATTCTAATCCTTTAATTTATGCAAGAAGAACTGATCTTGTAAATCCTTAAATATGTTTGAGATACCATTTGAAACTATATGGATTACTCAGAGTTAACTAAGATTTATTTGAAAGTAATTGAAAGTGATTCATATGCATCATACTAATTGTTGGTACCAACTAAAGTCAAAACATTGTCAACCATGAACAAATTCATGTCTCAAATGATGTCTTTTGTAGGAAAAATCAAGAAAAAGAAAAGGAATTTTTTGATTTATTATGAATTACGTTTGACCTGATTCTTATTATACAAGATATGTAGGCAGCCCTTCAATGAAACTTGGTCTCACAAAATAAAATTTATATCCTTGAAAGATCATAATTGTATCATTTTAAAAAAAAAATCAAAAAATAATGATAAATTAAAAAGAGTTTCAAAGTTCCTCTGTTTCAAAAATCGGAGGATTTTTTTATATTTTTTTTTTAAAAAAAAACTCTCATTTTTAGGGAACAAGTACTATAGTTGCATTTTA
Source organism: Solanum gracilifrons (assembly GCA_029582605.1). Classification (NCBI taxonomy): domain Eukaryota; kingdom Viridiplantae; phylum Streptophyta; class Magnoliopsida; order Solanales; family Solanaceae; genus Solanum; species Solanum gracilifrons. The sequence continues at coordinate 13,613 of JAJOOH010012413.1, forward strand.
ACCTTAGGGAACAAATACCCTATCATCTTTCATTTCTAGGGAACAAGCACGCTAGTTACGTTTTGACATTAGGGAGCAAATACCCTAGAGATATCATCTTTTATTTCTAGGGAACAAACACCCTCCCTAATTACATCGATGTCTTGAATTTTTCTTTTGGTACAAGTATTTCTCATAGCTTAAGTGATATTTTTCTGATGTAAACTGGGAAAAAATAATGTTGTGGTTATTCTATTTGATGATTCAGTTAAGCGAGATAAGTAATGAATTTAGTGTAGCTGGACCATCTTGGACAATGGAAATTAGTATAACAGGACCCTCATGGATAATGGGATTAGCAGGATCCTCATGGATAATGGGATTAGCAGGATCCTCATGGATAATGGAATTAGCAGGACCCTCCTGGATAATAGGAAACTAGTAAGACCGTCCTGGATAATGGGACACTAGCAGGACCCTCCTGGATAATGGGATTAGCAGGACTCTCCTAGATAATGGAATTAGCAGGACCCTCTTGGATAATTAGACTAGCAGGACCCTCCTGGATAATGGGATTAGCAGGACCCTCATAGATAATGTGACTAGCAGGACCCTCCTAGATAATGGGATAACATGACCCTCTTAGATAATGGGACTAGCAGGACCTCCTGGATAATGAGATAACAGAACCCTTCTGGATAATGTGACTAGCAGGACCCTCCTAGATAATGGGACTAGCAGGACCCACCTTGATAATGAGACTAGTAGGACCCTCCTGGATAATGGGAGTAGCAGGACCCTCCTGGATAATGGGATTAGCAGGACCCTCCTCGATAATGGGATTAGCACGACCCTTCTGGATAATGGCACTAGCAGGACCCTCATGGATAATGGGATAACAGGACCCTCATAGATAATGAGATACTAGCAGGACCCTCTTAGATAATGGGACTAGCAGGACCCTTCTGGATAATTGGATTAGCAGGACCCTCCTGGATAATGGGACTAGCAGGACCCTCCTGGATAATGGGACTAGCAGGACCCTCATGGATAATAGGACTAGCAGGACCCTTATGGATAATGGGACTAGCAGGACCCTCCTGAATAATGGGATTAGAAGGACCCTCCTACATAATGAGATTTAGATTAGCAGGACCCTCATGCATAATGAGATTTAGATTAGCAAGACACTCCTACATAATGAGATTTAGGTTAGCAGGACCCTCCTACATAATGGTATTTAGATTAGCATGACCCTCCTACATAATAGGATTAGTAGGACCCTCCTACATTATGTGATTTAGATTAGCATGACTCTCTTACATAATGAGATTTGGATTAGCAGGACTCTCCTACACAATGGGATTTAGTTTAGCAGGACCCTCCTAGACAATGGGGTTAACAAGACCTTCCTACATAATGAGATTTAGTTATTTTCTCCTAGGATTAACGCTTCCTAGTCTGAGACCATTATTTTTTATTTTTCTCCTAGGATGAACACTTCCTAGTCTGAGACCGCTATTTTTATTTTCTCCTAGGATAAACACTTCCTAGTCTGAGACGTTATTTTTATTTTCTCCTAGGATAAACACTTCCTAGTATGAGACCGTTATTTTTCATTTTCTCCTAGAATAAACACTTTCTAGTGTGAGACGTTATTTTTTATTTTCTCCTAGGATAAACACTTCCTAGTCTGAGATCGTTATTTTTTTTAGGATAAACACTTTCTAGTCGGAGACATTTGTATTTTATTTTCTTCTAGGATAAACATTTCCTAGTCTGAGACCTTCACTTTTATTTTCTCCTAGGATAAACACTTCCTAGTTTGAGTTTATTTTAAAAAAATTACATTTGCTAATAACTCACAAAAAATTTCCAGTGAAAACTGGGGTAAAATTTTGTGTGTATTTCTTTTGTTTGTAATGGTTTTCAGGTTTCTTCAAGCGAAATATGGATTTGAAATTCAAGAACAAACTTTCAACTTTTTTCAGAATGATCAATCCTATGATAGCCAGAATCAGCTTCTTCAATGCATGTAGCATCCTGACCTCCTGACACCCATGTCTATTTAGCTACTGATCAACAAAACAAACAGTCATTCAAGAAAATTTTCAATTTGTCATTTTGTAAGAGTGCCAAAACTCACTCTAAGTGGCAAGTTGGGCCTCAAATCCATTCAAGATCAAGATACTCACCAAAATCAAGGTGATATCTCAAATTCAACACTCAAGTGTAGACTCAAGAGAAGCTGCATAGATAGGAGCTTGTACTTTTATTTTTCTTTTGACTATAAGCTTTCATTTTTTTTAATGTAAGGATAAGATTCGCGACCTGGAACCTCGATGGAACCTCACTTAACTTCTAACTCATCACCTTGAACTAAACGTGACCTGATTCCCTTATAACCCGAAATATGTAGGCTGTCCAAAACAAGGACTCGGTTGCATATTTTCCTTTCAAATAAGAGTCCACTCAAAACTTGTTACTTTGTCTACTTCTTTGTTTGAAAACTCTTCGTGTTTCCAGTCAAAGAAGCGTAAACTATAGACACGTAAATTTTGATCGAACATAAGATTTTACACTATTTTTTATTCCTTAAATATTTCTTTTATGTTTAAGTTAGATATTTTAGTTTTTGTCTTATTTTAGTAAGTTTATTTAAAAAATTTGAAATTAACAAAAAAATAAAATTTTCTTTTAGTTTTAGCTTTAATAATAAAGCTAGTATTTCTTAATTATATTTTTAGATTAGCTATTTAACTTTTCTTTTATTATTTTAAAATTGTTAATTAATATTTTTGTCATTTTATTTTATATTTTTACATATTTTATTAAAAAAATATATCCTACACTACCCCCATTTTCCTAGACTACCCCACTACCCCCAACCCACCTACTACTCTCCATTTCCCTCCACTACCCCAACTCATTCCCCACTTTCCACGAAAAACAATCAGCAACACCCCACCACAACTCCTCACATACACCTATATATTACACTATACAACAATACAAATACACACATATGTACAGAAAAAATAGATCAGCAACCAAAAAATACATACACATACATGCACAAACACCAAGAACCCATTCAGCAAAAACATTCAAAAACACAACACTACTACTATACTACATACGGCACACTACCAAAAAAGACCACTCATATACGGAAAAAAAAGGAAAAATCAGCAAACATACTCACATTTTATTTATATTTTTCTTTCACTCGCAAACATAAGTTGAGGTGAAGGTTCACTTTCGTGGTTTCGAGTTTGTGGTTCCTTATTAGTATTGTTTCCTTTTCGTGAATTGAATTTTTGCAAGAGATACCATTTAATTTTTATTGTATAATTTGATTTTCATGATTATATAATACTTGATTTCAATGTTATGAAGTTGCTCGAATTTTATGGGTGTTTAATCTCATTACTTGTCATCTTGTACCATATGCTATTATTATTTATCTCTTGCATCTAATCAAAATTTATCAAATACCTAAAAAATTTATTCTAATAGTTTCTTTAGTCAACTTCATTTAAAATTAAAAATATTCATCCTAGAAAAATTAAGAAATGAAGAGTTACACATTTTTTTTTTTTTTTGCTTTTTGTCATTACTTGTAAATATACTAAAAATATAAATGCATCTATGTCGAATTTTAATATGAAATAACTTTATATTTGTTTAAGATTTTAGGCTTTTTATTATGTAAATAGTGTTTATAAATATAAATAGTAGATGTAGTTTAATCACTAATAATACGCTTAAACTTTCTAGTAATAGGTAAAATATTAAAATATATGACCTGTTTGAAAGGTCGGTTTCAATTAAGAATGTGAGTACACATCTTTCTTTGAAACACTTAAAAGAAACTGAAGGATGCAGTGACGCACCTTGTCCAAATTATTTTAATAATTATTTTTTGTTAATTCAAACCAAGAGGTGTAAATTGAGATTATTAGGTGTCATGAACTCGAGAGGGGAATACAGTTATGTCTCCAAATGTAAAGATCGAGAATGCAGTTATGCATCCGGTTTAAGACTAATAAAAATTTAATAATTAAAAAATAAGCAAACCATGACATATAGACACAAATTATCCAAATATATATCAAGATAAGTATAAGTCAATAAAAACGACCGTGCTAGAACCACGAGATTCGAGGGATGCCTAGTATCTTCCCCTCGGTCAACAAAATTCCTTACCCGAATTTCTGGTTCGCAGACCAAACAAATAGTATTTCCATTTGATTAGGGATTAAACAAAAATATGACTTGGAACACCATAGCTCAAATCCAAGTGGCGACTTTGAAAAAATAAATAATTCCTAAATCAATAACGTCACTTATATTGGAAAAACCCTTCCACCTCCGCGCGCGAAAAGGGGTGTGACAGACAAATCAAGAAAGTACAATTTCTTTTTATCTATTATATTTTCAATTAATTACTTTGAAAAAGGTAGAACTTCTTGAAAATTCTAAGTTTTTAATTCATCCACTTTATAATGGGAAAAAGGTCTGAAATATATCTAAACTTTGACCGAAATTGTTGTAACAATTCTAAACTTTGGGCAGGACTTAGTACCCCCTGCACTATTTAATAGTGTTTTTAAAGATATATAAGTGCCGAACTTGACAAGTTACTATTTATAATGATGCAATATTTATGATGTCCACGTGGGCGCGCACACACACATATACTCTATTAAATAGTTCATGTGGTAATAGGTCATGCCCAAAGTTTGGGATTGTTATAGCAATTTTGGTCAAAGTTTGGATATATTTTGAACTCTTTTCTCAAATTAATAGGAATAAAATGGTAAACTCACTATAGCAATCATTATTTTCTTAATAGGTGTGTCAATTCAAAAGTGGATAAGTAATTAGTCGGAGTATATGATTATTGTTTGTTTCCATCCGAGCTATTTACCACTCTACTTCATTGTGAATACCATTTTCTGTATTTTTAAGAAAAAATAAAAGCATCTGTAAAATTAAGGATTTCTAAATCTCACTTTCCTTTCTAGATGAACACAATGCTAGCTTAATCCAAGACAAGTAGGCCCCAAGAATTTGATACTTAAAAATTATTATATTGTTTTCTCCGTCTCAATTTATGTGAAGGTATTTGATTTGACATAAAATTTTAAAAATAAAAGAATTTTGAAATTTATGATCTTAAACAAATTATAAATATTTATACGGTTATAAATCATCTCATTAAGAATAAAAACATATTTTAAAAAAGAAAAATATAACATAAATATCACGATCAATCTAAAATTCAATCTTATGATGACACCTACATGAACCCATTAGTAGAAAAGACAACCCTTCACCCCAAATGATTATCAAGTCCAAATGTGAGTAAAAAAAAAGAGAGGATGTAAGCCTCTCAAAATCCAAAATTTCATAAATAGAATAAAAGTGTGGAAATAACTAAATACACCCAAGACCTAATGTTATCAGTACAAGAGCATTTAAAGATATAGTGACTCGGTTTGAAAGCTACAAAAGTGTCTAAAATAATGAAAGACAAAAAAATATAGAATAGAGGAACTCAAGCATTGCTCTAAACGCCAACTAACTTATCAAAGATTCTAGATATATAGCGCTGACCCGGATGATATAATCACTTGGTCTCCTAGTACTGGATTTGCATCAAAAGATGCAACAAGTATAGTATGAGCACGATAATATATGTGCATTCTGTAGACATCATAGACCGATCAATTGAGAGTAATAAATATTTCTTACAAAGCATGCATGTTATAAGCCCTACACTTAAAAAATGTCTCAGTACGTAGGTCAATATAAGGCAGTCGATGATGAGAAGCATTGCAAAGAAAAACAATAATAAAATGTAATGTATATAATATGAATATGATAGAGTTTTTGGCTAAAATCATCTCTCAACTATGACTCAAATTTAATGTATATCCTTATATTATCTAAGTGTGCAAAAGACATTCTTATACTATCTAAAAATAGCAAGAATCATCCTTCAGTCAATTTTTGTTAAGAAACTGATTGAACCAATAATTTTTTTTTTTTTTATTAATTTGGTCATGTCTTAGCCACGACGAGAAGATCAAAGTTACCTAAAAAAAAATAAGAATATGGATAGGAAATGAATCATTCATTCTCAGAATTTAAATTTTGTGTGTTGTTAGTTTATATGTTTTTACATCATCAAGCAAATTGACTTGCAAAAATACATAAGTCTTGAAATATTTATTCAGTAGGTTCCGATGGTTAGAAATATTATGTAAAAAAATCCATTTTAAAAATATTACGCCCAACTATTTAGAGTTTTTCTTTAAAAAGATATTCAGTATATATGTACGCTATATACAATGCAATTCACATTTTATACAATGTACATAAATACTGAAAAATGAGGAAAATTATGAAGACGTTTAGTTATGAAAATTAAAAAAATTACTTTATTTGAAATTTTTGAATTTTTTTGAAGTTGGAGTTGTATTTGGCCATACTTTTTACAAAGAATATTAAGAATTTGAATATATTTCGTCTGCATATTATTTAAACCCTCAATTTCTAAAAATTAGAAAAATCACCCAACTTGACTAGCTTAACCATGTGCACAAATATTCATTCGACTTGGCATATTTTTTTGTTGGTGGCGTGAGTTTCTTAAAAAAAATAGACAAAAGGATGAATCTTGCAACTTTTTCGATAGTGCAATGATGTTTTTTGTTCACTTATATAACACAAGGATGTACTTTAGATTTAAGTCATACTTCAGGGATGATTTTAGCACACACACGTTATCTAAGTCGGTTGATCGTGACTCAAGGAGGACAAGCAAGGTCTATATATATTGATCCTACTTCTAGACCATTAATATCAGAGAATAGGCCAAACACATAAACGGGTCCTTAAAATTGTCGAATTTTTCCCCTCAGGTACCTCAATTGTGCCATTTTCCTATTGAATCCTTTAACCACCCATAATTGTTCCTTTTAAAAACTACGGGCTGATGTGGCACAAAATGTGATCTCGTGTCGCTTGAGTGAGTGAAGACATTTTGAAGGCGCTGATGTGGATCCCTGAACCACCCACCAACACTCTTCTCCCCCTTTTAACCCTAATTTCTCCCCTTTTTGTAACACCCCTAAATACTAACCAAGAGTTGCATGTCGATACATCATTGCGTAATTACTACAATATGTTTTATTCTCATTTTGGGAACTTGAAATTTTGTGATATTTGCAGACTTGCTTAACATAAATTGTGATCGTAATTTAAGGGATTGTATTGGGGTATTTGCGTAATTTTTTAATTAGAATTACTTATAACTTGAAAGGAAGGTAAGGTATATACATATAGGTATATATGTATACATTTTGGGCAGCCAACCTTTTTACTTTTGGGCAGCCAACATTTTTACTTTTGGGCAACCAACTTTGCTTTCAGCTATATCTATAAGAGATAAACATCACTTTTATAACATATATTCTCACACCTTCCCTATAACATTTCGTGTTCCTTAACTCTAATAAACCTGGAGAACTTTCTCTATCCATATTACTCACAAAATCACAAGAGAAAAACATGGTCCTTTTGGCTGGAATTCGAGACACACCCTTCTCTTGGGTAAGTGATGAAATCTGTTTCTGAGTTGCGTAGTGTTTAGTATTTTAAGTATATCTCGTTCTATAGAACTTTGTTTATCGTGAATAAATATGATTTGGAAATCTAATTCATATACGTATAACGCTTACGTTTATGTAAAACTCTAATTTAGCTGTTATGGATTCGAAATATGGGATGCAACATAGGACAAGTTATGTCTAGATTTTGGAATTAGAAATCCTGTATGATCAACTGTTAGTGTTTTGATTATATCTTTTTGGACAAAATATATTTTGCGGTGATTCTTGATTATTTGCTACCTTAAGAGATGTACCTACATATTTCATGAGGATATACAGTCCAGTTTTGCTGTTTTCTTTTTCAAAACAATGTTGCGACTTGAGATACTAAGTTGGACAGATTCACTATTTTGGGAGCATAGTTGTATTTGTAAATGCTAGGCTTACTTGTGATTATGATCTTGTTTTACGTTAACACTATTGAGCTAATATAAGTGGAAGAAGTTATTTAATTGTATTTTTAAGGTTATATATATTCGTGTACAAGTTGAGGACCTTGATACGTTGGTCGGCCTATGGTTTGAACTCTTGGAGTTTTGTTGGATTGTTTCTATGCTAAAGCCCGAGGTTTGTGTATAAACTTGTACTTGTACTCTTGTTATCCGCTTGTATATTTGAAGGGTTAACTTGATACCTTGGTTACTTCCTGTCACATTGTATTGTCGTATTTGTATTTTCTAAGACTTTCAAGACATTTTTGTAACTCGCCCACTTGTACGGATTGCTTGATCACCTGGCATTCTTGTTGGGACTTTGTCCTTCTTGTAGATTTGATTTTGTCACTATTGCAATGCCTATTGATTCAGATTATTTGCTATCTTGACTCTGGATTTTTGGTTCGTCTTAAGTATGGAAGTTATCCATTTTAAGTATGAACTAGGAAGCCATTTTTAATATGGTTCTTGATTCTCTTGATTATTGGGCTTTGACCCTTCTTGATACAGGGCTTCGGTCCTTCTTGATACTTGATTATGCTGGGTGTGACGGTATGATATATTTATTGGGTGAGCCTTGGTATTAGATCTCTTGGGAAATGGTGATATGAGCGTTCTTGACACTTGGATCTTTAAATATAGAACTTGATACCCTTAATATATTGTTCACTTGATTGATTTATTATGTTTCAATTGTGCTGCCCATGACTTTTGAAAGGTAACTTGGTGAATCTAACAGCTCTACGCATATAGTTTTTACACCACTAAACTTTATGCTTAACTATAGTTGTTTCTATCGTAGGGAACGTTCAGGGGATACTTGAAGCTGGCCATTGGAGACGGAGTTTTTGAGAGCTTTATGGAAAGATCACATTTGCATATAGGCATCTATAGTTTGCATAAATCTTCGGACTTGTACATGATCTATATGTTGTTTATTTTCATGGAATTTTGAAGGCTAATTTGATCATGTCACCATGGGTTGTAAAATAAGTATGACTACATGCTTTACTATTTTGGGGTGTGTAAACCCAAGTCTTGTAATGTATTAAATTTATAGTTTATTTTGAAGGTTTGTATGAAGCATGAATGAATGAAGCTTTGGTACCCCGAAGTTGGTAATGATTGATAAGGTTTCTTGTAGTAGTATAGATAATACATGAAAATCTCTTAGCATATTTTTAAAATTATTTTGAAATATATGGATAGAGTAACTAAATTCTCTCTCGGCTCAGTTTAGGTGAACTAATGTGCGTCGCGCCTGAAAATGGCAAGGGGACGAGGGAAGATGACTAATACGACCATCGGAGATAAAGTAACTAAGATACAACTAGCTAAAGCTCAGGTTATGGTTTGGGAAAGTTCTGGGGTTTCGATAGAACAGTGGCCTGCATTACAGGGTGCCAAAACCCCAACTCAGAATGCTAAAACCCCGATCAAAAATAGTACGATTATGCCGGAATTGACACGCTTAGGGAGTGTGATAAGCCAGTCCAAGGAGAAGGTTTCAGAATTTAGGAAAATTATAGGGGAAGTGGGTGAAGAGATGGAGAAGGGGGGTGAAGAGGTATCAGAGAGGAAGTGGGCAAGCCTTTTCAAAGGTAATAGGCTCGCTGCATAAGGAATGACACTCCAATATGTGGCACCAATAGTGCAAAATGGGGAAACAGTGGTGGAATTGTGTAAAGCTGAGGTGGAGCTAGAAATGCAAAAGTAGGAACAAGCATTGATCCTCTATGTGGTGGGGGCTGAACCTACCATTGCGGCACTTGAAAGGTACATAGCAGCTAACTGGAACTACATTGTGATACCTAAAGTTTACTATCATAATGATGGGTACTTCCTTGTAAAGTTCACTACGCTAGAAGATAGAGATGAGGTCTTTTATGCAGGGCCTCATATGCTAAATCAAAAACCCATCATTGTGAAAAAATGGACACCTGATTTTGATTTTACTAACGAGGTAATGCAGACTATTCCTATATGGGTAAAGTTCCCAAACTTACCATTGAACTATTGGGGTGTGCAATCACTAAGCATAATTGGGAGTGGATTGGGTATTCCAATTTATGTTGATGAATGTACCACACAGGTGGATAGAATCTCCTATGCTAGACTACTTATTGAGATGGATATTACTCGAACCTTACCTACGGAGATAAAGGTAGAGGATCCTAATGGTAGAAGTTTCAAGCAGGTGGTTAAGTATGAATGGGTACAAAGCTATTGTCCTACTTGTCTGACCATAGGACATACATGTAAAAGAGATGATGCAGAGATTAAGGCTAAGCCAAAGCAAAATAAATAAAAAATGGTGTGGAAACAACGTGTAAATGTGAAGCAAGGAGCAGATGAGGAGCAAATTGAGAATGATGGGGTTGCAGTGAACTAGAATGCAATCAGAGGCCTAGAAAAGAGATAGTTGATGAGGAGCAGAATCAAATGAATCAATGGAGTGCAGTAAGGGGAAAATCTGCAGCTAAAAGTGGGATACAACATGAAGACAACCAATTAATAATTTCAAATGATTTCAGTGTATTTCATAACCATGATACAAAGTTTATGGCAGGAGGAGGTAGAGATAAAGGTGGTAGCAGTGGAGAGACAGAAAGTAATACCCTTAACCCTCAACAATACAGTTAGTAGCATGGAATGTTAGGGGACTGGATAAAGTTCATAAGCAGAAGGAGGCCAAACTGTTTATTAGAACGAATAATGTTAGTATCATGGCTCTTCTTGAACATAAGATTAAGGACCATCAAATAGTTAAGGTTATGAAAACAATTGCACCAGGGTGGAGAAGAATAGATAACCATATTTGCAGTAATAAGGGGAGAGTATGGATATTATGAGACCCTCAAGTTATTGAGTGTGACCCATTAATAATTGATGAACAGTTTATTCACTCAGAAGTGAAGATCAGGGCTTTAAATTGTAAGTTTTGTTTTACTGCTATATATGGTTTACATACCATTGAACCTAAAAGGAGTTTATGGGGAAAGCTGAGAAACATTAATTCAGGTCAACAGGAACCTTGGATATCTATGGGGGACTATAATGTTAGTCACAGAGGTGAAGATAAGATGATTGGAGCTACAGTTCATGAAGGGGAAACTAAAGACTTTGAAGATTTTCTTGTTGACACAGTCATGACAGTACTAAGACATAATGGAAGGGAGTTTACTTGGACAAATGGGAACACATATAATAGAATTGATTGGGCTTTGGTGAATGCTAAATGGATGCTTGATATGTAATTCACAGATGTGAAGGTATTGAATTTCACAATGCTTGCGGAAAAAGGAAGATAGGGCAAGCAAGCTCCTCCCAGTGGTTCGGGTTTCAATGCTCCGAAGCAAAACTACTTTTATGCTCTTCAAACTCGGGGTGAGCGAGAGAGTTCTCCCGATGTGGTTACCAGTATGTCAATTTTTTTCCAAATAGATATATATACTTTGCTTGATCCCGGTGCTACCTTGTCTTTTGTGATGCCATATGTGGCTATGAGGTTTGATGTGCTCCCCGATGTGTTGTTAAAACCTTTTTCTATCTCTACTCGTATTGGTGATTCTATTATGGCTAAGAGGGTCTATTGAAAGTGTCTCATTTCCTTATCCGATAGAGTTATTCTTGTTGACTTGGTAGAGCTTGATATGTTAGATTTTGATGTTATCCTTGGTATGGATTGGCTGCATTCTTGTTATGCTTTTATTGATTATAGGACTTGTGTAGTCAAGTTTCAATTCCTGAATGATCCTATCCTAGAGTGGAAGGGGGGATATTCTATGCCTAAGGGTCAACTTGTCTCTTGTCTTAAATCTAGAAAGATGATATCTAAGGGTTGCATTTACCATCTGGTTAAGGTGAGAGATGTAGATTCTGAAACTCCTTCTCTCGAGTTGGTCCGCATTGTAAATGAGTTTTGGGAAGTGTTCCCAGATGATTTACCCGGTATTCCTCCTAAAAGGGAAATAGACTTCGATATTGACCTTCTCCTAGATATGCAACCTTTTTCTACTCCTCCTTATAGAATGGCTCCGGCAGAACTTAAGGAATTGAAAGAACAATTGAAGGATTTGTTGCATAAGGGTTTCATCCGACCAAGTATCTCTCTATGGGGTTCTCCAGTTTTGTTTGTTAGAAAGAAGAATGGTTCCCTTCGTATATGTATTGACTATCTTCAGTTAAATAAGGTGACTATTAAGAATAAGTAACCTCTCCCAAGGATAGATAATTTATTTGACCAACTTCAAGGAGCAAGTTATTTCTCTAAGATTGATCTTCGATTCGGTTATCACCAATTGAGGGTGAAATAATATGACATTCCAAAGACGAATTTTCAAACTCGGTATGGTCATTATGAGTTTTTGGTAATGTCGTTTAGGTTGACTAATGCTCCAGCGGTGTTTATGGATTTGATGAATATGGTGTTTAGACAATACCTTGATATGTTTGTGATTGTGTTCATTGATGATATATTGATCTATTCGAGAAGTGAGAATTAGCATATTGATCATTTGAGGATTGTATTGCAAATTCTCAAGGACCAATAACTCTTTGCTAAGTTTAGAAAATGTTAATTTTGGTTAAGATCCGTAGCTTTCCTTTTTCATATTGTTTCGAGTAAGGGTATTGAGGTAGATCCTATTAAGATGGATGTGGTCAAGAGTTGTCCTAGACCTGTAACTCCTTCAGATATTAGAAGTTTCTTGGGTTTGGTCGGTTACTATAGAAGGTTTGTTGAGGGATTTTCTTGAATTGCCTCTCTTTTGACTGCTTTGACTCAAAACAAGGCTAAGTTCATATGGTCTGAAGCTTGTGAAAAGTGTTTTCAAGAATTGAAAAATAGTCTTACTTCCGCTCTGATGTTGACCTTACCGGAAGGGAAGGATCATTTTGTGGTTTATTGTTATGCCTCAAGAATTGGGTTACGGTGTGAGCTTATGCAAAATGGGAAAGTTATTTCCTATGACTCAAGGCAACTTAAAATTCATGAGAATAATTATCCTACCCATGACCTTGAAATAGCGGCAGTTGTTTTTGCCTTAAAGATTTGGAGACATTATTTGTATGGAGTTCATGTCGATGTCTTCACCGATCACAAGAGTTTGCAATATGTGTTTAACCAAAAGGATTTGAGTCTTCTCCAAGGAAGGTGGCTTGAGTTATTAAATGATTATGACATGAGTGTTCTCTATCACCCCGGTAAAGTTAACGTGGTGGCAGATGCTCTTAGTCAGTTATCCATGGGTAATGTTTCCCATATTGAGAAAGATAAGAAAGATTTAGTTCGAGATTTTCATAGATTGGCTCGATTAGGTGTTCAATTTATGGACTCCACCAAGGGTTGTGTTATGGTTCACAATGGTTTCAAATCGTCTTTTTGGCGGATGTGAAAGCCAAGCAAGATCTTGATCCAATTTTGGTAGAATTGAATGAAGCAGTGCTCAAGAAATCCGTTGAGGCTTTCTCCCAAAGGGGAGATGGTGTCCTCAGATATCAAGGTCGTTTATGTGTTCCGAATGTTGATGACTTGAGGGAACAAATTTTGACAGAAGCTCATAGTTCATGGTGTTCCATTCACCCGGGAGCCACCAAGATGTACTGTGGTTTGCGGGAGGTCTATTGGTGGAATGAGATGAAGAAGGATATCGTGGAATTTTTGACTAAGTGTCCTAATTGTCAATAACTAAAAGTTGAGCATCAGAAATCGGGAGGTTTGTCCCAAGACATTAGTATTCCTATTTGGAAATGGGAGGATATGAATATGGACTTTATTGTTAGTTTGCCTCGTACCCGGTAAAAACATGACTCGATTTGGGTAATAGTAGATCGGATGACGAAATCAACTCACTTTATTCCCGTCAAGGTTTCTTATTCGGGGGAGGATTATGCTAAGTTGTACATAAGAGAAATGGTAAAGTATCATGGTGTGCCTTTGTCCATTATTTATGATTGTGGTATCCAATTCACTTCTAAATTTTGGAAGTCTTTCCAAAAGGGTCTTGGTACTCGTGTTATGCTTAGTACGGCCTTTCATCCCCAAACCGATAGGCAAGTGGAGCGTACTATCCAAACTTTGGAAGATACGATAAGGACTTATGTGATTGATTTTAAGGGTAATTGGGATGACCATTTGTCATTGATTGAGTTTTCTTATAATAATAGTTATCACTCGAGTATTGATATGGCTCAATTTGAGGCCCTATATGGTAGGAGCTATAGATCTCCCATAGGTTAGTTTGAGGTGGGTGATGTTGCCATGTATGTCCCGAGTTGGTACATGAGGCCATTGAAAAAGTTTGACTTATTAGAGAAAGGTTGATAATGTCTAAAAGTTGGCAAAAGTCATGTGTCGATGTGAGAAGAAGGGATCTAGAGTTTGATGTTCATGATTGGGTTTACTTGAAAATTTCACATATGAAGGGTGTAATGAGGTTTGTTATGAAAGGGAATCTTAGACCCCGATATGTAGGCCCATATCAGATATTGAGATGTATTGGTAAGGTTGCTTATGAGTTAGGTTTGCCAAAAGAGTTAGCATCGGTGCATCCGATTTTCCATATCTCAATGTTGAAGAAATGTGTTGGAGATCCACATCCATAGTTTCCTTAGAAGGTTTAGGAGTTAAAGAGAATCTCTCATATGAGGACATTCCGGTTGAGAGATTAGACCAACAAGTCAAGAAATTGAGAAATAAAGAAATAGCTTATGTGAAAGTATTGTGGAGGAATCATTTAGTTGAGGGTTCTACTTGGGAGGCGGAGTCCGATATGATGTTCGAATATCCTCATCTTTTTCCTTCTACTCCTACTCTAGCTTGAGGTAATGAGCTCCTCATGGTTTGATCTTTGTTTTGAAGTCATGTGTCTTATGTGTTTCCATGATTTCCTTATTTATGCATGTTCGTGAAAAAGCTTAAGGTTTAAAAGAAATGACTTATATGATTTATTTTCCTCATGTTGTTGTGCATTGAGTATGAGTTGCCTACAGACTTCATGAGATGAATTGATGAACACGCTTTAGATATGCTTTTTTAGAGTGAATTCAATTAAAGGCTCCATGAGATTGTGTTGAGCATGCTTTTAGCTTGGAGAAGGTAGTTCCTCCTTGAACATGAGTAATTTTGAAATTTCATGCATATTGGGTTGATAGATGTAGTTTCTACTTTCTTATGATGCATTGAGTATGTTTGGCTTGGAGTTGATATTTCCTCCTTGATTTTTGCATTGCATGCATGATGGGTTGTTAAATTTAGTTTCACCCCTCTTATGATGTTTTGAGAACGTCCTAGCTTGGAGTCGATAGTTCCTCATCGGTTGTATGCATTCCATTGTTAGGTTGGATTGTTAGTTCCTCTCCTACTCTTTTAAAACCAATTGAAATCTCATTCGAGGACGAATGGTCCCAAGGGGAAGATATTGTAACACTCCGAATGCGAAAGGGGGTGTCATAACAGATTTCAGCATTTCTAGGTTCCATCTATGTTGGCCAACCAAGGCCCGTGGGTCGGACCACGGATCGTAGGTGGGTTCGTGGATTGGACATTCAAAAGTTGTCTAGTGTGGGAACCACGACTGGACCTACGGACCGTCGATGGGTCAACGGTCCGTGGTCTAGGGGTACATAGGTCAACCAAAACTCTCTGACCACCATTAACAGTCCACCAGGACGGGCAGTGGGTTAGATCACAGTCTGTCGACTGGGATCCGTAGTTGGTAGGTCGGTGATAGCTGACAGTTAGTTCAGGGGTAGTTGGGTCTTTTCCTAATTAATTAGTTCTTATACTACGTCGTTTTACCCTTTTCTAAGATCCCTACATAAGTATTTTCAACCCCAAAATTAACCCATTTACTTAATTCTTCCAAATTCACAAAAGAAAACCAAATCTCCTCTCAAATAATTCTCTGTCTAGAACTTGAAGAAGAAGAAGAAAGATTCACCTAGGGTTTCAAGCTAAAGTTTCAATTCCTCCATTTAAGGCTAGCATTTGGATTCAAGGTATGATAGTTTTCATCCATAGATTCCTTCCATCCATGGATTTCCCAAATTCCTCTATTTGAAAAGGTAGAATTCCCCAATTGATTTAGGGTTTTCTTCAATTGTCATGAGTCCTTTTCATTAATGATTTAAATGAATGAATTAAGATCTTCTATGCATGAATTGATCAATTGCAATAATTTTTATGATGGTTTCCCCATGAACCCATGTAATCCCCATGTTTTCAAGTTATGAATCATATGATGTGGGATTTTTATCTTAAAGAAAGCATTTTATGAAATTAGGCATGTATTACTAGTTTTACATGAATTTATGATGAAATCCATATCTAACCCATGTTTTCTAAGCATTGATGATTGAAAGTGGGTTTTAAACCTCAAGAGGTAAATTATGGACTTATGCATTTTCTTATGAAATCTATAAAAATGTTTTAAGGGTGCTTTGAGAGTAAAGTACCAATGATGATGTTGTTGTTGTGTTGTTGAAGGACATTCTCATAAACACACTAGCATGATGTGAAAGGTTTTCTCACATAGAAAGGATTCTTAGGTTGAAAGGCTTTCTCACCTAATTGAATCAAACAATAAAAGTTATCCTAATGAACTAGCTTATATTGGTTGTCCAAGGACACCATTCAATGGATAATGAGAATAAGTAAAAGATACTATTATGTGGGATTAGTGCTTAGCACCGAGAGGATATTGATGTTGAGATGAAAGCTCTCCCGTTAGTAGAGGTCGGATTTCTAGAAGCAATCTCATGAGATGGAATCTTCCTGTTAGTAGAGGTCAGGTTTCCAGTAGCAATATCCTTATCCATTAACTATGTGCCCTCATAGGTTGACTAGCTAGTAATCCACTTAACTAGAAGTTTATGGTACTTACCTTGGCAAGTAGGACAACCCTTTTCGGTGTGGGTGACACTTGGGGATCATGTTAAAGCTCACATGGTCTCTATGTCGGTTAAGGCTAATCCCCCACATTAATAATGAACTAAGGTTACTCAAAGAGTATCTCATATGTGTTCAAAGGCTTTAAAGATGATGTTAGCTTGCATTGACCATATTTTTATGAAGTAGGTTTTCTAACCTTCTTATATCATGATTTAGCTTGGTCAATTGCATGTCATGAAATGAAGGTCCATTTTTTGCAGTATTTAATTGGTTTATGCATGGCTATCATACTTGGTACATTATTTTTGTACCAACGCATACTCTTGCCTACATTCCAACAAATCTAGGGTCCGACAGTTAGGTTCCCAAGTTTCGTGGCTAGAGGTTGACTATAGATATTTTCCGAGCTTTGGTGAGTATTAATGCTTCGAGGACAGACTTTATTGTTTTTAATTTCATTCATGTATTTCTCTTTTGAACATGATGTATGGGCTAGGCCCAATTTCATTCTATTGTATTAGATGGCTATGATGAGACAAGTGTCTTAGACTTCCGCTTTTCGTTTTATAAAATATTTTGGACTTGGATTATTGTTTTATTCTTTATTGTTCTATTTCTCATGTTATGAGAGCTAAGTGGCTTGTATGAAGTCCTTCGGGGTTCTTTACGTCATGTTACATCTAGGGGGTACCCCTGGATCATGACAATTACATGTTTTTACCAATAATTTAGTATGATTATACAGTGAATTTAATGATACTCAATATAGGAAAAATTCATGTTTTTGAACTTCTGATAATTAAATTATTTCATTCAGAGCATAAAAATCATGATTAGTTTCACATTCAATCTTTCAGTTCCACATGTTTAAAGATTTTCAAGATAAAATGTCTATCAGTTCAATATCTATTTGTCAGTATTATTAAGATATCAAGTTTATCACTATAAATTTAGTTGGGAGTATGATAATGACATGTATAGAATGGATCGCGTAAAAGCTTTAGAGGATCTTGATGGACACAAAGTAAAGACCATCAAAGTGAAGAGAAAGAAGAAAGGGGTCATTTGCGCAAATGGTCATCTCGTAATTCCAGGAAATCACAAAAGAAGGCAACCAAACAAGACCCTTATCTCATTAAGGGTAAAATTGTAAAGAAAGTGTCTTCTTTATTTTATTAGTATAAATAGTAAT
>JAJOOH010012414.1:0-25286 GCA_029582605.1 Solanum gracilifrons
TATTGAACGTCTTAACGTCGTTTCGAGTTTCAAGTCTAGAAAAGGGTATAGAGTTCCAAGTCAAATAAAAGAGTATCAAGTCTCAAGTTGAGTTAAGAGTTTCAAGTCAAGTCAAAAGTAAAGAGTTTCAAGTAAAGTAAGGAGTAAAGAGTCGAGTCCATTTCTCCAAAGTTATTAAGGAACTATGTACTTCCCAAAGAAGTTTCTAAATATTTTTACATTTAAGTAAGAGAGGAATCATGTTTTTCCAAAAGTGCCTTTTGGGCTAAGTTTCGAGTAATTATCTCAATCAAAGAAAGAAGTTATTTTAAAAGCATGAGCCAAAGTATTTTGGGGAGTAGTATTGAGCACCGAATTGGTGGCACGAGTTCATATTAACTCAAGTCCCCATAAGAACCATGCGCCAACATGGGACTTGACGTATCATTCTTTTTAGATGATCACGTAAGATTAGGCTAGTGGATCCACTAAGCAAAAGTAATATCCTATATCACGGAAAGGTATAGGATGGTCCTCGGGCAACGTGAGGTAAGACGTTGTATCATCACTAGGGCTCATAGTGGTGGTTGTCGGTTAAAGAAACTCCCACAAAAGCTATATTACTTCAATATAAGTAAAGTTGAGTTTGTTATCGTTTTATCCTTCACAAACTAAGTTGTTTACATTGTTTACAAACTTTATACGTATTGCATGTGTCTTATTGATTTACATTGAGTTCGGTTATTCATGAGTCGAACAAAGTCAAGGTAAGTGTTCTCTCATACTCCTTTCAAGCTTAAGTTGTGGTTTAGCTTTTCCAGCTCGCATACTCGTACATTCCATGTACTAATGCCAGTTGGCCTGCATCGTTTTATGATGCAGACACAAGTACCCAGGATCAGCATCCAGCACGCCGTTGATCCAGTTGAGCATTCCAGAGTCAGTGGTGAGCCTCCTTGCTTCCGGAGGACTCGATTATTGTGAGTATCTTAGTTTTTTTCTAGTAGGATGTTGTGGGGTCTGTCCCAACATCCATCTCAGTATTTTAGAGGCTTCATAGACAGTCAGTCAGTTAGTATTGAGTCTCTTATCTATATATATATGTAAACATTCTAATTTGAGACTCGAGTTGCCCTTTTTGGGACAGATGTTTATCAGCTAAGTTGTTTATGTCTTTGCATGTCTTTGAGTTATTCTATTCCGCTGAGTTAAGAAAGCCAGGCCAAGGGTTCGCTTGGGGCCAGCAATGGTCTCCGAGTGCCATTCCCACCCAGGGTTCAAGAGTCCTAGGGAGTCTATGAAGCCGTGTCTGTAGAGTCCTACTTATCGGTGTGAAGCGCACCACATCTATAATTGGGAGGCTATAACATTTAGGAAGATTTCTCATTTCCTTCACACTCATCTCGTGCGTTAGAGTTTATCTCTAGGAAGTTTCTTTTTAATCCGTGCTTGCACGTGTTTCAGATAATCATACCTCCACGAAGAGTTGGTAGAGGGCGTCTTCCTAGACGTTATGTTGATGAGCAAGAGTTACCCTACGCACCTGAACTGCAAGATTAAGGGGAAGTTTCAAATGCCGAGTTCAAAGAGGCAATTAGAATTCTGAGTCACGCTGTGACTAATCAGATTGGTCAACAAAGGGGAGCTAGACATGAGGGAGCTGACACTTCAAGGATCCGTGAGTTCTTGGGGATGAATCCTCCGAGTTTCATGGGATAAAGCACTACAGAGGATCCAGAGAACTTCATTGAGGAGTTGAAGAGGATATTTGATGTAATGCATGTGGCAGACACTGAGCGGGTTGAACTAGCTACGTATGAGCGGAAGGATGTTGCTAGAACATGGTTTGACCAGTGGAAAGGGGGCAGAGCTGAGAATGCACCACCGGCGAGTTGGGCCTCTTTTTGAGGAAACTTTCTTGGGGCATTTCTTTCCTCGAGAATTGAGAGAGGCCAAGGTACGTGAGTTCCTTACACTTAAGCAGGAATCCCTGAGTGTTCACGAGTACAGTCTGAAGTTCACCCAACTATCCCGCTATTCTACGGAGATGGTTGTGGATATGAGGAATAGATTGAGTTTGTTTGTTGCTGGGCTGTCTCGATTGTCGAGTAAAGAAGGTAGGACTGCAATGCTTATCGGAGACATGGACATATCAAGGTTTATGGTCTATGTACAGCAGGTTGAGGAAGAGAAGCTGAGGGACAGGGAAGAGTTCAGAAGTAAGAGAGCCAAGACCGGTAATGAGCCCGGGCAGCAGAAAGGTAATGTGAATCGTCCGTCCTTCCAAGAAAGGCGAAAGGGACCTTCTCCATCATCTGTTAACGCACCCGCACCAAGATACAGGGGTGGTCATAATGGCCAGAGTTCGAAGGACTTCAAGGCTAGACCAGTACAGTCCTCAGGTAGTGTGGTACAAAGAGGAAGTTTGTTTCCTACATGTACTAGGTGTGGTAGAACCCACCCGGGCAAATGTCGTGATGGCCAGACAAGATGTTTTAAGTGTGGGCAAGAGGGTCACTTCATGAAGGAGTGCCCTAAGAATAATCAAGGTAGTGGAAGTTTGGGTAGTAGGACCCAATCTTCATCAGTTGCTCCCCCAGACAGAACGAAACCTAGAGGAGCTACTTCTAGTACCGGTGGAGGAGAAAATCGCCTTTACGCTATCACCAGTCGCCATGAGCAAGAGAACTCTCCGAATGTTGTCATTGGTATGATCAAAGTCTTTGCTTTTGATATATATGCTTTGTTAGATCCAAGAGCAAGTTTATATTTTGTAACTCCTTATGTTGCGAATAAGTTTGATGTTCTTCCTGAAAGACTTTGTGAACCCTTTTGTGTTTCTACACCTGTTGGGGAATCTATTCTAGCTGAAAGAGTTTATCGTGATTGTCCTGTTTCTATGAATCACAGGAGAACCATGGTTGATTTGATTGAGTTAGACATGGTAGATTTCGATGTCATTTTAGGTATGGATTGGCTTCATGCTTGTTATGCATCGATAGATTGTAGAACTCGAGTAGTCAAGTTTCAGTTTCTGAGTGAACCAGTCTTAGAGTGGAGTAGTAGTTCAGCAGTGCCCAAGGGTCGTTTTATTTAGTACCTTAAGGCAAGAAAGTTAGTTTCAAAGGGTTGTATCTATCACTTAGTCCGAGTTCATGATTCTAGTGTTGCGATACCTCATTTTCAGTCAGTTCCTATAGTAAGAGAGTTTCCAGAAGTTTTTCTTGATGACCTACCCGGAATTCCTCGTAAGAGAGAAATAGATTTTGGTATAGATCTCATTCCAGATACTCGTCCTATCTCTATTCCGCCTTATAGAAAGGCACCAGCAGAGTTGAAAGAGTTGAAAGAGCAGTTGAAAGATCTTCTAGAGAAGGGTTTCATTTGACCTAGTGTATCACCTTGGGGTGCTCCGGTCTTGTTTGTGAGAAAGAAAGATGGTTCCCTTAGGATGTGTATAGATTACCGCCAGTTGAATAAGGTTACCATTAAGAATAAGTACCCTCTTCCGAGGATTGATGATCTTTTCGATCAGCTTCAAGGTGCCACTTGCTTTTCAAAGATTGATCTCAGATCAGGATATCATCAATTCAGAGTAAGGGAATGTGATATTCCAAAGACAACATTCAGGACTAGATATGGCCACTATGAGTTTTTGTTCATGTCCTTTGGTTTGACCAATGCACCGGCAGCTTTCATGGACTTGATGAATAGAGTCTTCAAACCTTATTTAGATATGTTTGTTATTGTCTTTATTGATGACATACTAGTCTATTCAAGGAACGAAGAAGATCATGCTAACCATCTCAAAATAGTTCTTCAGACTTTAAAGGATAAGGAGTTGTATGCCAAGTTCTCTAAGTGTGAGTTTTGGCTTAAGTCTGTGGCATTCCTAGGCCACATTGTGTCCGGTGATGGAATTAAAGTTGATACTCAGAAAATTGAGGCAGTGCAGAATTGGCCTAGACCCACATCTCCAACTGAAATTAGGAGTTTCTTGGGTTTAGCTGGTTATTATAGAAGGTTTGTAGAGGAGTTCTCATCTATTGCATCTCCTTTGACAAAGTTGACTCAGAAGGCAGTAAAATTTCAATGGTCGGAAGCTTGTTAGAAAAGCTTTCAGGAATTTGAAAAAGAGATTGATTACAGCTCCAGTGTTGACGTTACCAGAAGGTACTCAAGGTTTTGTGGTGTATTGTGATACATCTAGAGTTGTCTTGGGTTGTGTCTTAATGCATAATGGTAAGGTTATAGCTTATGCCTCCAGGCAGTTGAAGGTTCATGAGAAGAATTACCCAACCCATGACTTAGAGTTAGCTGCTGTAGTGTTTGCTTTGAAGATTTGGCGTCATTACTTGTATGGTGTGCATGTTGATATATTTATTGATCACAAGAGCCTTCAATATGTGCTTACTCAGAGAGAGCTTAATCTCAGGCAGATGAGGTGGTTAGAATTACTTAAGGATTATGACCTGAGTATTCTTTACCACCTAGGTAAGGCTGATGTTGTTGCTGATTCTTTGAGCAGGTTGTCTATGGGTAGCACCGCCCACATTGAAGAAGGAAGGATAGAGTTAGCAAAAGATGTACACAGACTGGCAAGCTTGGGAGTCAGACTTACAGATTCCGCAGAAGGGGGAATAGCGGTGGCGAACGGGGCCGAGTCATCACTAGTGTCAGAAGTAAAGGAGAAACAAGATCAAGATCCCATCTTGCTTGACTTAAAGGCAAATGTTCAAAAGCAAAGAGTACTAGCTTTTGAACAAGGGGGAGATAGTGTTTTGAGATATCAAGGTAGATTGTGTGTACCTATGGTAGATGGACTCCAAGAAAGGATTTTGGAAGAAGCTCATAGCTCTAGATATTCCATTCATTCGGGTTCCACGAAGATGTATAATGACTTGAGAGAAGTCTATTGGTGGAATGGCATGAAGAAAGGCATTGCAAAGTTTGTTGCTAAGTCCGAGTTGGCAACAAGTGAAAGTCGAGCACCAAAAGCCCGGTGGTTTAGCCCAGAGGATAGAACTTCCGGAATGGAAGTGGGAGATGATCAATATGTATTTCATCACAGGGTTGCCAAGGTCCCGCAGACAACATGATTCTATTTGGGTGATTGTCGACAGACTGACAAAGTCAACTCATTTTCTACCGGTAAAGACTACCCTTTCAGAAGAAGATTATGCCAAGTTGTATATTCAAGAGATAGTAAGACTTCATGGAGTTCCGATCTCCATTATTTCAGATAGAGGTGCACAGTTTACTGTACAGTTCTGGAAATCTTTTCAGAAAGGCTTGGGTTCAAAGGTGAACTTAAGTACTGCATTTCATCCTCAGACTGATGGGCAAGCAGAGCGCACTATTCAGACTTTAGAAGATATGTTGAGAGCTTGTGTGATCGATTTCAAAGGCAATTGGGATGATCACCTACCTCTCATTGAGTTTTCCTACAATAACAGTTATCACTCTAGCATCCAGATGGCTCCACATGAAGCTCTATATGGGAGAAGATGTAGATCTCCTGTTGGATGGTTCGAAGTTGGTGAAGCACAGTTGATAGGACCAGATTTAGTACACCAAGCTATGGAGAAGGTGAAAGTGATTCAAGAGAGGTTGAAAACAGCACAGAGTCGCCAGAAGTCCTACACTGATGTTAGGAGAAGGGCATTAGAGTTTGAAGTAGACGATTGGGTATATTTGAAGGTTTCACCCATGAAGGGGGTTATGAGGTTTGGTAAGAAGGGGAAACTTAGTCCCCGATATGTTGGACCTTACCGCATAGCCAAGAGAATTGGCAATGTTGCTTATGAGTTGGAGTTACCACATGAACTAGAAGCGGTTCATCCAGTATTTCACATCTCCATGTTGAAGAAGTCCATAGGCGATCCTTCATTTATCCTACCGACCGAAAGTATTAAGATCAAGGATAACTTATCTTATGAGGAGGTTCCTGTTCGGATTTTAGATCATCAAGTTCGTAGGTTGAGAACGAAAGAAGTAGCCTCAGTCAAGGTCCTATGGAGGAACCAATTTGTTGAGGAAGCTACTTGGGAAGCCGAAGAAGAGATATCCACATCTCTTTGAATCCGAAGGAAATACAAATTAAGGTATTAATTTCCTTCTTAGTGCTCTTTTAATTATAATGAGCATGTTGTGGTTGTTGAGCTGTTTGTGTAGTTGCTTGTTAGGTGTTTGAGTCGTTGTTGCACCCTTAGCCTTGTAAGAGTAACCTCATTCTAGGACGAATGTTTCCAAGGGGGAGATATTGTAACATTCGGTAAGATGAAGTTACTATGAAGCGGCTTAAAAATCGAAAATAGTCGTTTTTGGAAAGAATTTAAAATTTTGGAAATTTGGCTAAGCGTGAAAAAAATGAATTTTTGGCCAACTTTGAGCAGTCATAACTTCTATCTCATGATGAGTTAGGAGTAGTTCCAGTTGTGGTATTGAATCTTGTGGAATTATCTTTCCAACGCCGCCGAGTTTGCTCAATTCCGAGTTCGTATGAGCGAGTTATGCCCTTTAGAAGTTGGGCTGTTGGCAGGGAAATCTGTCCGAAAAATTAAGGGCATTTTGGTCTTTTCCCTAGCTATTTCTTTTGAGGTTATATTGTTGAGTTAGGCTGATACTTGGATCATTTTTGTTCCATTTTAAGAGAGTGAAATCTAGGGCTTGAGAGTGAAGAAGAGAAGAAGAAGAGAAGAAGGAGAAGAAGAAGAGAAGATCGAGGAGATCAACAAGTTTCCGTCAAAATCATCGTGGATTTTTCGTCGGGGGTGATCCCTATCAAGGTATGTGAGTTCTTTGTGTGGGTTGATTCTTTCCCCCAAACACCAAGCTCATTTTTATTATTGAGAGAGGATTGATTGAGTTGTTGAAGTTGATAGTTGTATTGTTTGGTTGTGTTGTTGATTTTGTTGTTGAAGTCCCTTGTGATTTGGGACATGTTTCCGGTTGGTTTCTGAGTTGTACTCTATTGTGTGTTGAGGAGATTGATGATCCTAAGTGTTGGGGCTGGAAACCTTAGTGTTTAGAAGGTTTTGAGTTGAAGAGAAGGAGGAGAAAAATCGAAATTTTTGAGAAAAGGGATGGGGCGTCGCGCCTGCCAGTGCGCCCCAAGAGGGGTTCTAAATTTTACCCCTTGGGGCGGCGCACCACTCAGAGCGCCAGCAGCTTCCCTGTGAGCTTCGAGGGCTGGCGCTCCGAGCCTTGCAGAGCGCCAAGGACGCTATGTTCTCCCTTTCTTTCCACACTTTCTCATGCATGTTCCTAGGCATTATACCACTGTTTCTAAGTTGTTTCCAACACTTCAAGTTGCGTTTAAATGTCAAGAATTCATCCGTAAACGTGTGATCGTATATCTTGAATCCATAATCCAATTCAAGTCGAGTTAGTATCAAAGTTAAAGGGAAGTTAGAGTCAAGTCAAGCAAAGTTAAGAAGTAAGTCCAAGCAAGTCTTTAAAGCTTTTCAAGAGACGTTATTGAACGTCTTAACGTCGTTTCGAGTTTCAAGTCTAGAAAAGGGTATAGAGTTCCAAGTCAAATAAAAGAGTATCAAGTCTCAAGTTGAGTTAAGAATTTCAAGTCAAGTCAAAAGTAAAGAGTTTCAAGTAAAGTAAGGAGTAAAGAGTCGAGTCCATTTCTCCAAAGTTATTAGGGAACTATGTACTTCCCAAAGAAGTTTCTAAATTTTTTTACATTTAAGTAAGAGAGGAATCATGTTTTTCCAAAAGAGCCTTTTGGGCTAAGTTTCGAGTAATTATCTCAATCAAAGAAAGAAGTTATTTTAAATGCATGAGCCAAAGTATTTTTGGGAGTAGTATTGAGCACCGAATTGGGGGCACGAGTTATTATTAACTCAAGTCCCCATAAGAATCATGCGCCAACATGGGACTTGACGTATCATTCTTTTTAGATGATCATGTAAGATTAGGCTAGTAGATCCACTAAGCAAAAGTAAGGTCCTATATCACGGCAAGGTATAGGATGGTCCTCGGGCAACGTGAGGTAAGACGTTGTATCATCACTAGGGCTCATAGTGGTGGTTGTTGGTTAAAGAAACTCCCACAAAAGCTATATTACTTCTATATAAGTAAAGTTGAGTTTGTTATCGTTTTATCCTTCACAAACTAAGTTGTTTACATTGTTTACAAGATTTATATGTATTGCAAGTGTCTTATTGCTTTACATTGAGTTCGGTTATTCATGAGTCGCACAAAGTCAAGGTAAGTGTTCTCTCATATTCCTTTCAAGCTTAAGTTGTGGTTTAGCTTTTCCAGCTCGCATACTCGTACATTCCATGTACTGATGCCAGTTGGCCTGCATCGTTTTATGATGCAGACACAGGTACCCACGATCAGCATCCAGCACGCCGTTGATCCAGTTGAGCACTCCAGAGTTAGTGGTGAGCCTCCTTGCTTCCGGAGGACTCGGTTATTGTGATTATCTTAGTTTTGTTCTAGTAGGATGTTGTGGGGTCTGTCCCAACATCCATCTCAGTATTTTAGAGGCTTCATAGACAGTCAGTCAGTTAGTATTGAGTCTCTTATCTATATATATATGTAAACATTCTATTTTGAGACTCGAGTTGCCCTTTTTGGGACAGATGTTTATCAGTTAAGTTGTTTATGTCTTTGCATGTCTTTGAGTTATTCTATTCCGCTGAGTTAAGAAAGCCAGGCCAAGGGTTTGCTTGGGGCCAGCAATGGTCTCCGAGTACCGGTCCCGCCCAGGGTGTAGGCTCGGGGCGTGACACTTGATTTGATGAATCTTGCATACAAGCAAGTAATTTAAATGTAATTACAGGTTGGCATGAGGTCCAGCACGAGAGAGTGAGCCCTAGTCCCATATCTTAACACTCAGCTCGAGAGAGTGAGTGGGGTAAGGCGTAGGCTGGCCTTCATGCGGCAAATGGGTGTCCGAGAGGTACACATTTGAAACGGGGTAAGTTGCCCATGAGGGAACTTATTTCCATCTAAAGCTTAGCCTAGTCACTATTATCTTGCAAATTTCCTATCGAAGGCATGTACCCAACGATTTATCTCAACTTGTATTGCGGTCACACCCCAAGAACTCCTCCCCATACTTGATTTTCCTTATTTTTGTTGTTTTTATTACACTTGTGACAAAACCCCATTTGTTCATTGACATTTTGTGTCACCCCCTTTGATTTGTTATGTTTTTAATCGTTAATATCTTTAGCTACAACTAGTTTGAACTAAACTTTATTTTTCTTTTAATTCTCAAAACCACACCCTTGGGACACGACCCCAATCTTTAGTTGGGTTACTATATTATCAACGATTGTAGACACTCATACTGTAGGTTAGTGTTGTTGGTCACGATAAGCATCACTTATCTATATCATCCGTTAAGAGTTTGACACATTTATGTCATCACTGTTATAAAACATGTTCATTTATATCATTATTTTTAATAGTAATTTTGTAAAAACAGTTTTGCCACATGGCCTCTTGTTAGAGGTCCACAAAAAAATTGGACCCAATAAAAAAATAACTCACCCACACTCTATTATTTTCCCCAACTTGGACTGAAACTAACTCATTGAACCTGGCATAGATCTACTTGTTGTTAATAGATCTATAATGTTATTGTTTTGATAGGTAACTCTTCTATAGAGTTCATTAATATCTGAACTAATAAGTTTTTCTATTCATAAGGAAGAACCGGTGATAAACACATAATCATCATATATTCTTGCTCTATACTTTTTCAAATTAAATGTTTATCTAATTTCATGCATCTAACCAAAAAGTCATTTCTTATTCAAACTTTTAAATATTCCCATTTATTTTCTGTGAGCCCTTCTTCCCCCAATTATTCCCATTCTACCAACGAATTTTCATTCACAAGTAATAGTTGAAGAAATTGTTAATACATTGACTTGACATGAGCAAAGTTATGGGGAATTGATATGTAATATATATAACAGGAGCAATGTAAGGATATTATAGTACTACATAATTGTATTTATAAAAAAGAGCATAAAGGAATAATTGGGAAAAAATATTTTGTTGATCTTGAATTTTTTTTAGTGATATTTGGATATATTATACGCATCTTACTACACGATTGAAAAATTTTCATTAATTACTTTCATAAATTTCATATCTTGTTAAATTAAAACACAAAAAATAAAAAGGAAGAGTAACATGACATTCTAAGTATTTGGAAAAATGGAAAATAATAAAATTTGAATATTATTACTTTCTTTCAGATATAATTATAAAAATCATTCGATCTCCTCACCTCAAAATAAGATCCTAATAAATTAACTTGAATTTAAAATTGTTTGAATTAGAATCCCAACAAAGTTCAATCTCATCACCACAACTCAATCCACGATTTTCGAACAAACCCGCACAAACTATTGCATAGTCCTTACATGACTTCATCTTCACAACATAAGTGCCTTCATCATTTTTAGGGTTTTTCTCTTCAGTAACATCCCATAATTCAAAACGATGCATGTTCCCTTTCTCTACAAGTTGGACCTTTTCCTTCATCCAATGTGGAAAAACATGTGCAAGAGCGAATGCAAATGGAAGCACTAACATCTTGGTCAGTTGCTCAAACTGGGTGATAGTCTTCTTAATCTTTCGAGGACCTTGAACAGGGACAGAGTGGGTGGTCATATTCATATTAGTAATTGTAGAGAAATGTGTTTGATGAAAATTACAATGTTGAGGGTAAAAAGGTAGGAATTTATAGTAATTTTTTGGCAATAAATTTAAAAGGTATATAATACTATAATTATTTTTCTAATAAAGATTGGTTCATATATTTGAGATTAGATTACTGTGATTAATCATATTTTAATTATTTTCCAGTCACTTTCCTTCTACAACTTGATTTGATGAATCTTGCATAAGTTATTTAAATGTAATTACAAGTAATTTTATTTAATAAATTTATAATAAACAATGCATAATCAATTATAATAAAACAAATTACATTAATTATTAATTATATTTAAAGTGTATCACGTATACAAGTTGGTAATTCTATTAAAAAAAATTCTTCTCTTAGTGTACTTTTTATTAATAATTGGGAAAATCTTCAAATATGCCATCAAACTATTAGAAATGAATCATCTATTTCCTTAAGAGTTTGACACATTTATGTCATCGCTGTTATAAATCATGTTCATTTATATCATTAGTTTTAATAGTGATTTTATGAAAATAATTTTGCCACATGGCCTCTTGTTGGAGGTCCACAAATAAATTAGACACATTTAAAAACTAACTTGCTCACACTCTATTATTTTTTTCCCCAACTTGGACTGAAACTAACTATCACGACCCAGACCGCCGTGATTAGCACCCACACTAACCCTCCAGTGCGAGAACCATTACAAAACCCAACTAAGAAATTTAACGAAATTAAGCATTTAAATATACGAAAACAGATTTAAATGACTAAATAAAATACGGAGTTCCCATAAACTTCGAAGGTCTAACAAAACAACTATTGCGGAAATTTTACCCCTAGAACTGAAAGTCATTGTACCAAAACTCTGTTTAACCAACAAGTCTAAGGAAAAAGGGGTGCAACCCCAGAAACTAAACATAATAACCTAAACAGATAGTCTGAGTCCGAAAACAGCGGACTAAACAAATGAAGGATCCATGGCAGCCTGAAAGAACTGGTTCACCCTTGAATCTGGTCACGATCAATAATCTCCTCACTAAGTTTTGTCAGTAGCCGCCTGAAGATGCCCTGTATTCATTGTTGACACCAAATTTTGGGCCTCCACAATATAAATTAACCATCGAGCTTCTTAAATTTCAACACGATTTGAAATAATTGACTTTATAAAATTCAAAATATTTTTCAAGTTATTTTAAATAGTTTTGTCACATTTTATAATTTTTAAACAATATATATGTTTTATATAATTTTGTATATAATTAGTATAATTTATGAATATTCGAAAACCGTCTCAAAAAGATTTTGTTAAAATATTTGGTTAATTAGTTTGGTTATGTAATAGTTTATATTTTAAATTATTTAATTTATAATTAAGTTAATTATTTTATTTCGTTAAGAGTAAGAAGCTCATTAATTAATTTATATTAATTCGTCTTATTTAATTGCTAGCCGAATTTACTAAATGAATTCAATTTGATTACATTCCTAATTCATTGGCTAAATTCGTAATGCAATTGACCACTCGATTCAGTTAAAATTGTAACTTGTTAGCCAAATCCCTTAAACCCATGTTTTTAAAATCAATTTAGGCCCAATTCTTTCAAAAACAAGCAGCCCAATTTTCAGCCCACTCTTAATTCCTTTAACCCAACCCAAATACACCAAAAGACTCAGCCCAAACCAGAACAATACAATAATGAAATACAATAAAGGGGGAAAGAGATTATAAATATGGGCCTTTGCCTAAATTTCAAATTGTTGGGCTGGCAGACCCAACTTCTTTCATCCTGTCCTATTTTAAAATTGTCAAAATTAGGGGTTTTGGCCCACTCATCTCAAAATGAATCAGCTGCTAGTTATTTTGGGCAATTTGACCCATTTCACCTGGACCTACTGTGCAAATAAAAATTGGGCTTTGGCTTATCTCCATTAAAAGTGTTGTGTATACAACCATGTACACCACTGTATACCAATGATTTTCCTGCACATTTGATACATACTTGTATATATTTTTGTCCTTTGGAGTCCCGAAAACCTGTATTTTTTCATTTTTTTTACTTGTACTCCTGTATTTTGACACCTTGGACATGTATATCAATATTTTTGTCTATATATCAGCGTATACATCAGGTATAACGATGTATACCGGCTATATCTCGGCCTGTTTTCAACTTTTTGAAACTTGAAAAGTTCAATTTCCAGCCCATATTTATCATCTTCAACCTGTACACCAGTTTCGCAATTTGCCATGGTGGCAGACTCGAATTTAAACATGACTCGAGAAGACGTGCAATTGGTCCTTCATGGCCCATTTGTAATGAAAAGAATGGAGGCAATGGAGCTTGGTGAACTCACTCGAAATCACATGAAAACAAAAGAGAAAAAAAAAGGGATTAATAACCATGCTCATAATGTTGAAACTTACAAAGAAATTTAATTTAATCAATAAAGAAACTAAGCACAATAATGACACAGTATAAATGCATTTTAACAGTAACTTATAAACTATCTAAAAAATGTCTTCTTCCAGATCAAAGCTAATTAGTCAAACCTCCTCTCAAAGACACAATTTCCAGAGAATTGGGCACAAACAACCTGCTGGATGATTAAGCTAAGCAGTTCCGACAATTTAAGGGAAAAGAGAGATATTTGAAAGAGGCAAACACTCAAAAACCAATAATAATTTGATCCAAATCGAAAGTGATGCCTTTCAAGACAACACGAGCTAGTAATCCAAATTGAAATGCGACAATCATTTCAAAATGATATCATAAACTTGAGACAACAAAAGAAAAGAACCTTAGAACCAAAGTAACTTAACACTTCCTACCAAATTTCAATCCTAAATACACTTAAATCAGTCATATAGGATTAAGGAAAAGAGCCAGGGATTATTACAGTAGACAAAGAAAACAAATGATAACTTAACCACTAATGAAACATGCTAAAAAATGGAGGAAAAGAACTAAATGGACAGCTACATATTCCCAACCTATCGAAATATCAAAACAATAATGAGTAGACATGCTAAGCTGAATAAGAGCATAATTGACTAAACGATGTAAACCAAATGTAATGATTCAAAGAGAAATTTTGTGCCAAGCTGATTAAAAATTTCTCAATGGCCATCACATTAAAGCTAATAAGCACGAAATAACAGGGACTAATGCTAAACAATCAATTTGAATTCAGGATAGATTTTCATATTAGATAAAGATAGGAGAGCTATTCTCTAGAAAATTAAGAGCAACCTTAGCTAAAATCAACACATACAATGGCAGGGTTATAAGCATAATATTAGTAGCTAGAATACAAGAGAAACACAACCATCATTCAAATTAAGTAAGAACGTCAATAACTCCTAAGAGATTAAGCTAACAGGATGAAAAGCTACTACAACACATCAAAACGAAAAGAAGACAACCAAAACACAAGTAAACAGTGAAGAAAGCAAGACCATACAACGAACAAATCCCAAGCTGAAGCTGAATGAACACTATATCACTTCGAGTGAGACAAAGTAGTGGCTCAGCTGACTATAAAGATATAAAATTGTGCTAAGGAATATGACGACCAATATATAACATCCAAAGTGATTTCATTGATTCTTAACTCACATTCACAACTCAAAAACTCAAAGAAAAGTGAAACCAAAGCAGACAACAATTCAAGGAATCAACTCCACTTAACATAACCGATACAAAGAATGTCATACAACACACTATATCGAAATGGAACGTAAGAGAGAACGGAGTTACCTTTCTTAGAGCAGCTCGTCGGGACACGGAGCGAGCGGAAAAATGAGCTTTCACCATCAAGATACAATTTCGAGAATTCCAATTAGCAGCAAGAATGTTGTGTTCAGAAAAAAGAAACTTGAATCTAAATACCCTTTATAATATTTATTGATATTTAAGTCTGGTTTTGCCTCAAAACCAATGTATTTCTATGTATCTTTCCTATAATTCGACTCAAATTCCTCCAACCCTTAGCAAAGAGGAAGAGGGGGGGTTTATATAGGGGATTTCTAGGGTTCGTTTGGGGGAAAATCGGGTGAAGAAAGGGCCTATTTCAAATTCTAAATTCAAACTATCTTTTAGAGATAAGATTGCCAACTCAAAATTAGTACAATCCTTGTACAATTCCTCAATGAAACTCAAAGGAGGAGCGTCTGATTTGGTGCAATGACAAAATCGAAAGGAGATTACGACACTTGGAAAATTCGAGAATGGGCTACTGGGTTTACTAGATTCAGGTCGTTTGGTAGTTGGGTTTCGTTGAACGGCTGGAGAAGAAGAACATGTACGGGTCATTCTGGTATTGCATTGTTGTAGGGGGAATTTTCAAAACAACAATATTTTAGTTTTTAATGGGACTGCTTAGCAATAGTTTCACTATTTATTTAAAATGTCAATATTTTAGTTTGTTATAGGCTGAGTTATGTATTTATTTTATTTTGATTAATTTGAAAGAATACAAATAATTAATAACATAATAGAGAAAATCATGGAATAGAAAATTTCAAAAAAGGTAAAAAATATTTAAAATTCAACATCAGTTACGTTTTTGAAAGAGCATATGTTGTCATTTTTCTTTCTAGTGTTTTTTTCCTTTGTTCTTAAGAATTTCAATTTTATTTTTGAAAATAGTAGTTTCTATTCTATATCTTATATTAGTGGAAGTGTTGGAAAATTTCTAATGCCCTCTATTTTGAATATTTAAATGTTTGAACTTCTTTGAATATGTGTTCATCCGAAATGTATTTGAATACCTAAAGATATGTATAACTAATTTAAAATACAAAAAATATTGGTATTGATTTATGATTAATACAACTCTTTGGCATTCTAGTTCAAGTACAAAAATAAAGGCAGTTGTGAAGTATATACTAAAATATAAATACAAATTAGTTGAATGTTATTGAAAAATACAGTTGCGATGAATACATATTACATAGAATAAGTTGTATTCAAAATAAATTGTGTTTATATTTCAATATCCAGTTTTGTTATATTATTATTTCACTTTAAATTTACAGAAAGTATTTTGTGGCTTAGTTTTTATTTCAAATATCAGGTTTTATTTCAATATCATTTTGTATATCAAACGCAGAATGAATACCAATAATTTTGTATTCCCCTTCTTGTGATGTATTCGTCGTAATTTTATATATTATGTATTCATAAAAATTATATTGCTTTAACCAAATAAAATACAAAATATGTCTTACTAAGTTTGTATTTCAAACATCAGGTTGTATTTCAGTATGATTTTGTATTTCAAACGAAAAAATGAATACCAATAAATTTTTGATTGATTTAGTCATGGTAGACAATCAGATGCTTTCCCCAAAATCTAAAACCGTAAAAGCAATTTTTGAATCATCAAAATATAAATGTATTAAATATCAAACAAAATAAACATATAAATGAATTTCTATATTCTACAAAATCTGAAAAATTAAAAGAAAATCACAAAAAAAATTGAAAAAAATTGTTTAAAAGAATAAAAATCTGAAATACATAAATATTTGATGAATATCTAAACAAAATCACATAAAGATCGAAAAATTTGACTAAAAATCCGAAATATATAGAATTCGGAATATACACCATAATCGGTGATTTTAAACAACAAATCAAAATAAATCCAAATAAATATCTTTGTCAATAGAGAAATCTCTTGAATTAATAAAGAGATTTCGTTTAACAATCGATAAAATTTCTTGAATTAAAATATATATTTTGATGAACAATTTGTGAGCACCTTGAAGAAAGAGAATCTGAAAACATGAAAGGTGGGGGTAGAAACGTGAAAGGTGAAGAAGGAAGGTTAATGGGTATTGGTTTAATTTTTCTTTCTTTTTAAATGGTTATTGGTTTAGAATTTGATCCAACATAAGACTGTTTTCATTTTTATAATTAATTTTAAATAATAAAATCTGAATACATATTATTTTCTAAAAATGTTGTCATTCTGACATTTTAAATAACTATTTTAAAGTGTTATTGTTTTGACTAATTATGTTACATATTATGACTTAATTGCTAATTTTCCCTTGTTGTATTGTTCTGGTTTGGGCTGAGTCTTTTGGTGGATTTGGGTCGGGTTAAAGGAATTAAGAGTGGGCTGAAAATTGGGCTGCTTGTTTTGAAAGAATTGGGCCTAAATTGATTTTTAAAACATGGGTTTAAGGGATT
Organism: Solanum gracilifrons; assembly: GCA_029582605.1. NCBI lineage: Eukaryota > Viridiplantae > Streptophyta > Magnoliopsida > Solanales > Solanaceae > Solanum > Solanum gracilifrons. The sequence continues at coordinate 16,852 of JAJOOH010012414.1, forward strand.
TGGCTAATAAGTTACAATTTTAACCGAATTGAGTGGTCAATTGCATTACGAATTTAGCCAATGAATTAGGAATGTAGTCAAATCGAATTTATTTAGTAAATTCGGCTAGCAATTAAATAAGACGAATTAATATAAATTAATTAATGAGCTTCTTACTCTTAACAAAATAAAATAATTAACTTAATTATAAAATAAATAATTTAAAATATAAACTATTATATATCTAAACTAATTAACCAAATATTTTAACAAAATCTTTTTGAGACGGTTTTCGAATATTCAAAAATTATACTAATTATATACAAAATTATATCAAACATATATATTGTTTAAAAATTATAAAATGTGACAAAACTCTTTAAAATAACTTAAAAAATATTTTGAATTTTATAAAGTCAATTATTTCAAATCGTGTTGAAATTTAAGAAGCTCGATGGTTAATTTATATTGTGGAGGTCCAAAATTTGGTGTCAACAATAAATACAGGGAATCTTCAGGCGGCTATTGATAGACCTTAGTTAGGAGATTATTGATCATGACCAGATTCAAGGGTAAACCAGTTCTTTCAGGCTGCCATGGATCCTTCATTTGTTTAGTCCACTGTTTTCGGACTTAGACCATCTGTTTAGGTTATTATGTTTAGTTTTTGGGGTTGCACCCCCTTTTTCCTTAGACTTGTTGGTTAAACAGAGTTTTGGTACAATGACTTTCAGTTCTAGGGGTTGAATTTCCGCAATAGTTGTTTTGTTACACCTTCGAAGTTTATGGGAACTCTGTATTTTATTTAGTCATTTAAACCTGCTTCCGTATCTTTAAATGCTTAATTTCGTTAAATTGCTTAGTTGAGTTGTAGTAATGGTTCTTGCACCGGAGGGTTAATGTGGGTGCCAATCACGGCGGTCTGGGTCGTGACAGTTAGTTTCAGTCCAAGTTGGGGAAAAGAATAATAGAGTGTGAGTAAGTTAGTTTTTAAATGGGTCCAATTTTTTTGTGGACCTCCAACAAGAGGCAATGTGGCAAAATTATTTTTACAAAATCACTATTAAAACTAATGATATAAATGAACATGATTTATAACAGCGATGACATAAATGTGTCAAATTCTTAACAAAATAGATGATTCATTTCTAATAGTTTGATGTCATATATATTTGAAGATCTTCCCTAAAAAGTACACTAAGAGAAGAATTTTTTTAATAGAATTACCAACTTGTATACGTGATACGCTTCAAATATAATTAATAATTAATGTAATTTGTTTTTATTATAATTGATTATGCATTGTTTATTATAAATTTATTAAATAAAATTACTTGTAATTACATTTAAATAACTTATGCAAGATTCATCAAATCAAGTTGTAGAAGGAAAGTGACTAGAAAATAATAAAAATATGATTAATCACATTAATCTAATCTCAAATATATTAAACCAACTTTATTAGAAAAATAATTATAGTGTTACATACCTTTCAAATTTATTGCCAAAAAAATCCTATAAATTCCTACCTTTTTACCCTCAACATTGTAATTTTCATCAAACACATTTCTATACAATTACTAATATGGATACGACCACCCACTCTGCCCCTGTTCAAGGTTCTCGAAAGATTAATAAGACTATCACCCAGTTTGAGCAACTGACCAAGATGTTAGTGCTTCCATTTGCATTCGCTCTTGCAAATTTGTTGGGATTCTAATTCAAACAATTTTAAATTCAAGTTAATTAATTAGGATCTTACTTTGTGGTGAGGATATCGAATGATTTTTATAATTATATCTGAAAGAAAGTAATAATATTCAAATTTTATTATTTTCCTTTTTTCCAAATACTTAGAATAAGAAATGACTTTTTGGTTAGATGCGTGAAATTTGATAAACATTTAATTTGAAAAAGTATAGAGCAAGAATGAATGATTATGTGTTTATCACCGGTTCTTCCTTATGAGTAGAAAAACTTATTAGCTCAGATATTAATGAACTCTATAGAAGAATTACCAATCATAATAATACCATTATAGATCTATTAACAACAAGTAGATCTATGTCAGGTTCAATGAGTTAGTTTCAGTCCAAGTTGGGTAAAATAATAGAGTGTGGGTGAGTTATTTTTTTATTGGGTCCAATTTTTTTGTGGACCTCTAACAAGAGGCCATGTGGCAAAACTGTTTTTACAAAATTACTATTAAAAATAATGATATAAATGAAATGTTTTATAACAGCGATGACATAAATGTGTCAAACTCTTAACGGATGACATAGATGAGTCATTTCTAATAGTTTGATGGCATATTTGAATTTTTTCCCTATTATTAATAAAAAGTACACTAAGAGAAGAATTCTTTTTTAATAGAATTACCAACTTGTATATGTGATACGCTAAAAATATAATAATATTAATGTAATTTGATTTATTATAACTGATTGTTTATTGTTTGATATAAATTTATTAAATAAAATTACTTGTAATTACATTTAAATTCCTTGCTTGTATGCCAGATTCATCAAATCAAGTTCTAGAAGGAAAGTGACGAGAAAAAAAATTAAAATATGATTAATCATAATAATCTAATCTTAAATATATTAAACCATTCCCAAACTCAGCACTATCGAGTTGAACTCATCATTTCAAGGAATTGGAAGTTGAAACAGGTCTCGGAAAGCAGAAAAATGGGATGTATACATTCGATATATACACTGATATACATCAGGGGTATATAAAAACGGGAATTGAGCCAAGAGCCCAAATTAGCAACGAGTTTGGCCCAAAAAGGGGTCCAAATTCATCTTCTCCTTTATTCTCCTAGATTATTTAATTGTGATTACTTTTTGTTAGTTTTTTTTATTAACTCTAACTTTAAATAACTTAATTGAACTCCCCAAGGGATGAACTATTTTCTTTGTGTTGGTTTACTTTAATAAATTTTATTTTATCAACTCTTTCACCCTTATTTACTTATGCAAATGTTTTCTATTCAAAACTTTCACTTACTTTTAACTAGTTTGAACTGATTTCTTGGTTTATCAACTAAATTGGTGTAAATTACTTTTAAAACAATTCAAACAAATGCTAATTAATCAAGTTTTGTTAAAATTCTAATCACTTGCAATCTAATTCAAATATTTCATTTTAGGTCCTTTTTAAAAATAAAATGAAAAATGATTCTTTATTTAACTATTTTCTCAAAGTTCAAATATTTTAAATTACATTTTGTATTAAACCATTTTTTTTCAAAGAATTGGTCAAAAATTATTTTAGTCAAGTCGTAGGATAACCGCATGTTAGCGGCTACTTTCAGTGCTAATACCTTCTTAGAGTAGAAATAAGAACTTCTTACCCATTTTCTCTAAATTTTTAAAGTTTTATCTGTTAAGGCATTTTAAAATTAAGTTTTCTTAATTTCTTAAGAATGTTGATTATGCCGCTGAGATAAACAACTAAATTCTAGCCTTGTGATTGCTTTACGAAAACAGAAAGGAGGAATATCTTGTGACCCTTCGGAAGATATAAGTGTAAGGAGAAATTTCACGTAACAAAAAGTTCCTCTTCAAAGTAAAAGACTTTTTTGGAAGAATGTTGTTTCCTCCTATAGGAGATGACTATTGAGAAAAAAAATCATTTTGGTTGAGAAATTTGTAGTAAGAGTGATTAGTGTTTCAAAGGGTAAGAAGAATTATTTGGAGAAAAAATCAATCTATTTATGGAGTTCATATCACATTTGGAGAAGAATAAGTATTCTACTAATTTCTTTCTTTTTTTATTTTGTCTTAATTTTTTTTATGTGTCTTTACTTAAAGTTTATATTTTTATTTATCTTTACTTAATAAAAATTTATTGCTGACATTATTTCTTTCTACTTCTTTATTTTACTAATTGATTTCTTCTCTTATTTTGTCTTCTTTTTGTGTCTTTAATTAGAGTTTATTTTATTTTATATTTATTTTTAATTAAATTTTATCAACATTTTCGACATTTTCATTAATATTTTTATCAAAATATTTTCTCAGAAATAAAGTTATTCTTTCAAAAGAATTGTGCCTCATATTTTTTTTTTATTTGTTGGAGTTTTTCATTGAAAATTTTCACAAGACTGATTTTTTTTTAAAAATAATTAGAAAATGAAAACTATGATAGTGAAATGTAAATTGGCGTCAAGAGTTACGAACTTGATTATAAAGTCTAGCAAAATTTTAGGTCATAGCTAAACACATAATAATGTGAGTGTTGTTAGTTTCGAAATCTTATTGTGGATATGTACTTGAATAGATTGCATTGATTTGGAAGCTCAACGAAAAGGGAAGGCTCAAGTCTCAGAGTGATTGTTCGGTTATTTGAGGTAAGTGGATTTCTAAACCTTTGTTAAGTGTGTGGAATTCGTATATTTCCATAACATGTGTTTTGGAGTAATGGAAATTGGTGGAGGCATTGACTTGTCCATGTAGAATAATTCTAATGATGGAAAAAGGGTAATAAAAAAGGTAATGTGATAAATTGTTGGTGTGTGATGTTTGAGAATGATTTGAAGGCTTATTGTTTAATTGTTGATGTTGTATTACGGTTGTATTGTTGTGAATTGTGCATTGATATTAAAATGGTCATTTCCTCATTATTTGTGGGAACATATCATTTGCATTGGTTCTGAGACATGGTTGTGATAAGTGTTATGTGATAAGAGGATGTACCATTTCGAGGGACGTATCGTACGCCGCGATGGTTACTATTATTGAGGGTCGTATCGCGCACCACGATGGTTACTATTATCGAGGGTCGTATCGCGTGCCGCGATGGAAGCATGGACATATATGTCCCCCATGGGTCCCAGACTGAGAGACAACGGGTGTGTATCATTAGGTCAGACATGCATCACTATACTTGACATTGCATTTCATTGCATTGCACATTTTTATCATTGATGAACTTGATTTTGTGTGTTGCTGATCTTGTGAGTGCCTTTCTGTGAAACTTGTGACGGATGAATATTGAGTTGTTTTGAGAATATGTAATATGTTAGAGTGTTGTTGTTGAGCTGTGTGCTTTGTAAACTGTGAACTGTTAGGGTGGGCTGGTCTTATGTAGGTTGTAGTTGTGGAAGTTTGGATAGGGTGTAAGGAGTACCCGTAATCTATTCCCTTAGCTTGTGTTTAGAGGTTTGCTTGTTGAGTATCGTGTGGTTTGGTACTCACCCCTTGCTTTTACATTTTTGTAGGTTACGAGCCCGGATCTTCGTGATACCTTCCATTCTCTTCGTTTCTGAGGCTTTCTGTGGAGATTTGAGAGGTAGCTATTTGTTATCTCAGCGAACCTTCTTACTCCTATTTATGATTTTGTTTTTACTTAAAAGACAACGTCATTTGAGACTTGCGTATTTTATTTCAATTCTAGTAATTACATTAGAGGCTTGTGCACGTGACAACCAGGTTTTGGGGATTGAATTAAGTTGACTTGCTTTCGTAATAGTAATTGTTATTGGATTTTTGTTTTATTTCCGCACTTTATCAAAATGATTGGGTTTTAGGCTGACTTGTCTTGGTGGGATACGACGAGTGCCATCACATCTAATTTTGGGTCGTGACAACCCCATACAAATAGTGTCTCCAGATCTTTAGCACATGCACAACTGCAACCAACTCTAAATCGTGGGTCGGATAGTTCCTCTCAAGCTTTCTCAACTGCCTTGAAGCATATGCAATAACCTTACCATGTTGCATTAGAACACATCCCAACCCAACACCAGAAGCATCACATTACACCGCATAGTTCTAAACCGTCTGGCAATGCAAGAACTGGTGTTGATGTCAACCTGTCCTTCAGCTCCTGGAAACTATGCTCGCAAGCCTCAGTCTACTGGAACTTAGTTGCTTTTTGAGTCAGCTTCGTTAATAGGGCTGAAATTGAAGAAAACCCCTCTACAAACCTTCTGTAGTACCTAGCTAACCCTAAGAAACTACGAACCTCAGTCGGAGTCATGGGTCTGGGCCTAGTCTTTACGACCTCAATTTTTTGTGTATCAACTGCAATGCCTGCATCTGATACAATATGGCCTAAGAAAGCTACAAAGTCTAATCAGAACTCACACTTAGAAAACTTTGCATAAAGTTCTTGGTCTCGAAGAACCTGAAGGACTGCTCGCAGATGATTTTCATACTCATCTTTTGAACGTGAATACACCAAAATATCATCAATAAATACAATCACAAGCAAGTCTAGATACGGCCTGAATATACTATTCATCAGGTCCATGAACACTGCTGGGGAATTAGTTAATCCAAAAGACATTACCAAGAACTCAAAGTGTCCATATCTAGTTCTAAAAGCTATCTTTGCAACGTCTTTCTCCCGAACTCGTATCTGGTGGTACCCTGATCTTAAATCAATCTTTGAGAAACACTTAGCACCTTGTAACTGATCAAACAAGTCATCTATCCTCGGAAGGGGATACTTATTCTTTATAGTTTCCTTATTCAACTGTCGGTAATCGATACACATTCTTAGTGAGCCATCTTTCTTCCTTACGAACAACGCTAGTGTCACCCCAGGGTGAAGCAATAGGCCTAATAAAGCCTTTATTCAGGAAGTCTTTCAGCTGATCATTCAACTCCTTTAGCTCAGCAGGAGCCATTCTATAAGGAGGGATAGAAATGGTTTGTGTACTTGGTAGCATATCGATAGCAAAATCAATTTCCTGTTCTGGAGGGATACCAGAGAGCTCGTCTGGAAATACATCAGAAACTCATTAACTATCGGAATAGACTGAAGAATTGGTGGTTCTGCATCTATATCATGAACGTGAATAGGATGATAAATACAACCCTTGATAATCATCCTCCCCGCCTTAAGATAGGAAATAAACTTACCTTTCGGCGTCGCTGTATCGCCTTTCCATTCCCGAACTGCCTAGCTTGGAAAGTGGAATCTAACAATCTTTGTCCGGCACTCAACATTAGCATAACAAGACACTAATCAGTCCATACCCATAATAACGTCAAAATCGACCATCTCTAACTCTATGAGATCTATAAAGGTCTAACAGTCGATAATTTCTACCGTGCAACCTCGATAGACTCTCCTAGCAATAATAGACTCACCAGCTGGTGTAGATACAATAAAGGGTCGATCTAATGACTCTACTACTATACATAACTTCCCCGCAATAAATGGAGTAGCATAAGACAGAGTAGATCCAGGATCTATCAAAGAATAAACACAATGGGAGCAAACAATCAATGTACTGTCATAACATCTGGTGATGACTCTGAGTCCTGTCGGCCAGTTAATGAATACGTACGGTTCTGTCCACTACTAGAACTAGATGATCCCTCTCTGCCTCTGCCTCTACCTCTACATGTTGAAGTCTGGGGTCCACACCCTATAGACTGTGCTGATGAGGATGAACTTACTGCTGACCTGGTCGACTGACCTATACCACCCTTACCTATGGTAGGGCAGTTTCTCCACTCATGCCCTCCTGTCCACAAGAATAACAACCTATGGAACCCTGTCTACACCTCCCGAAATGCATCCTACCGCAAGTAGCGCAACGCTGTGGGGGAGTCCTAGCCTGGCCTGAACCCCTCTGCTGCTGCGAGCCTGATGCTCGTGAACCCTCACCTGGGCCTGATTGTTCCTGACGATCAAATCTACTACCCTGGAACTGTTGTGGTGAGGTCTAGGTGGCCTAATAAAATATCGGGGTCTGGAACCACCCTGAAAATCTCCCTGTGAACCAGCAAGCCTAGCCCTCTTCTGTCTCTCTCTCTCGACCCTCTCACTCATATACTGTAAATGTCGGCGATCCTCTATACCTTGTGTAAATGCCTGAATTCGCGAGATATCCATATTATCATTTAGTGAAGTGGTAGAGCAAGCATCGATATAGTGTGAGTCGAGTGATACGCTGAAATTACGCCTACCTAAAGAAGCATACGCGATCGTTATCAAGTAAAGAACCCAACTTGTAGGTTAGGGTCGATCCCACGAGGAAACTGGTTTTGACTTAACTTTAACTTACACTTATATTCGTTTAGTCAAAGTACTTCCAGAAATAAGTAATAAAAAAAAAGGGGGATTTGTGAAACAACTTGTAGAATTCAGTAAGTAATCAGTAAACAAAAGTCAATTTTTGTTGTTATCAAGATGAGAAAATTAACTAGGGTATACGTGTTCACCACAAGCTCATAACTCAGTAATCCTAGTAATAGCTGTCCTTTCCTAGTGTATGACATGCAAAGTGATAAGTTAGGTATCTCTAAATCCTTGGTCCGACATCTAGAGAATTTCACCCCGCACCTTGGTCCGGCTACGTGTGTATGATTTACTAACCCTTACCTTTACCTCATATTAGACATCATAATCGATGTTTGGCTTAGTTATTACTTCGCACCAATCGATACTAGCCTATTAGATAGTATCACACTAAATCTATGTTGATAATTCTT
>JAJOOH010012415.1:0-22171 GCA_029582605.1 Solanum gracilifrons
GATCGCATATGCATCTTCAATACAAAAGAAAAAATACATGTGTTATATTTGTATACAAATACAAAAGAAAAACTACATGTGTTATATTTGTATACAAACTTTATACAATTCTTATTCACACATTTCATACATATTTTTACTCAATTGTCATCAATTATTATACCAATATCATGCCTGTAGAATACCAAAATATATAATTCCAACTTATAAATATTAATTGTAATTTTTTAATTAAATAGTATACCAATTCATTACATTATTATTATCAAATTACATTCTATAATAATGCCAAAAAAAAAAATTTCATTCAAACAAGAAATCATACCATAAAACATTATAGAATAGAGTATACACATTTCATATATATTTTTTGGCACACTTTTCATACATATATCATGCTAACATTATTACTATTTCATCCCATAAGTCGTAATTTTTTTCACAGTAGAATCATAAAAATATAATACAAACTTAATACTAATTTTAACAATTAATTGTAATTTATTAAGTAAACAGTAAATGCGATTCATTCAAATATAATTCCAAAATCATACAAAAAAATGGTATAAATAGTATATCAATTACAAATTATGTAATTTTTTTTTTACCAGAAACCTTGAATTAGAAAAAAAAATCATACCACAATCTATTCAAGTTTCAAAAAAATATTATGTAATCTCAAAAAAAAGAATGTTCATACAAACAATGTCACAATTAAAACCTATTATACACAAACAAAATCTGAAAATTTCCTTTCCAGTATCATTGTTATTAATTTTTAAATTTTTTTTTTTTACGTTTGAGTAGTATAACAATACAAATAAAAAGTCTCAAAGAACACTAACCTGAACGATCTCATCTACCACCATACTTTATTAATATTGATAAGAAGCCGTCCATTACAACAAAATGAAGATTATTGAATAAAAACGAATGGGAACTAGTTGTGACCGACGAAAATTACAGAAAAATTAAGAGGAGAGAGAAACGTTTGAACAAAAGAAGAAAATCTGTTTTTGAAAGAAATTTAATTGATTTGAGTATTTGTTTTCCTTTTTAAAAAAATAACTGATTTGAGTTAAAAAAGGAAAACAAATATTCCTTTTTTTTTTAAATCTCCTAATTTTATGACACATATTAATTATCATTAATGAAAACAAATTAACTGCTACTAATAATTCCATTTTTTACCTTATATTTTTTCAAACAAATTAATTTTTACTGGTGTTTTAAAGTATTTTTTTTCTTTTAATAAAATGTTAGAAACTGCAATTTTTTATTGTTACAACTTGAAAGAATTATTCTATCGTCATGACTTGAAATTATTAGTCCTATATATGTCAATTATAAAATTTTCACTACTATAAATGAGCAAATAGGTTGATACACAAACCATCACAAAATTATGAAAGTATTGAAGAGTTAATTATTTACGAAAAAAAGTCTCAAAGTATAGTGAATTTACAACAAGTTATGATAAAAAGTAACACAATGAAAAGATAAAATAGGGGCAAAAGAAATGTTTTCAAAGGTCAGACTTCTAACACAATGTGTAACATCTTGGAATTTGAAATAACTAGGAAGAAGCTAATAATTGGAAATAGTCATTTTTGGAGAGAATGAAAATCTGAAAATTTTGCTAAGTTAGGAAAAAGTGAGTTTTTGGTCAACTTCAAATGGCCATAACTTCTAGCTCAGAATGATTTAGGTGCACTTCCAGATATGGTAGGAAATCTCTTGAAATGATCTTTCCAACGCCACCAAGATTGCGCGAATCCGAGTTCGTATGAGTGAGATATGCGCATTGAAAGTTGGATTGTTTAAATAAGAAAATGTCCAATCCGGATTTTTGAAGGGTATTTCAGTCTTTTCCTTATCCAATTAATTAAATTCATTTTAGTGAATTAATTAAGGGTCTAAACTGAACTTGGTCAGTTTTACGTTTTTGGAAAAGAGTTAGGGTTTTAGAGAAGAGGAAAGAAGAGGAGAAAAAGAAGGAGAAGCAAGGAAATCGTCAAGTTCGTTGAGTTTAGCTTGTGGATTTCATCGGGGGTGATCCCTACAAGGTATGTGAGATCACATAGCGTTGGGTTAGTTTACCCACGCGCCAATCATGATTCAATTTCCGCAAAATTATTAGATTTGAAAGTAAATCTTTGAGTTCTTGAAATTTTTTTGTTTGAATTCTTGTGGGTTGTGTTGATTGGAGTTTCTTGAGATTGATTCATGCTTTTAGTAGTGTTTTCGAGTAGAATTTGATGTACTTTGAACATTTAATCGATTCTAAGTGTTTGGGGAAAGAACCCATGGAGTTTAGAGGGTTTAGAGCTGGAAAACGAAGAAGAAATTTTGTCGGTCGAAATCTGGACATGCCTCCACGTCGCAGATCCACTCTCCATAACTGAGAAAAATCATTTCACATCGCGGAGCGGTCACAGACCGTTCTGCCTCAAAAGTTGTTTTTGAAACCAAAAATTAAGTATGTCTCCGTGTCGCGGACCCACCCTCAAATATTGATTTTTGGTCTTTTCTTATGTTTAGCCATCTTAAATCATTCCTAAACATCATGAGATCATTCCAATCACAAATCACAATCCTTGAATCCATAATTCAATTCAAGGACCAATTAAGAGTCAAGTCAAGAGCAATTAAGATCAAAGTGAAGAGAAGTTCTTAGAGTTTTCCAAAAGTCTTTTCCAAATGTTTTAACTTTGTTTTAAGACTTAAAGTTCAAGTTGAGTAAAGTTTGAAGTCCATTTCTTCAAAAGTATATGGGGACTATGTATTCCCAAAGGGTTTAAAATGTTTTCACATTTAAACAAGAAAGGAAACCTCGATTTCCAAAGGGCCTTCAGGTTAGTTTTTAGAAAAGAGTAATCGCTTTCTAAATGAAGCAATAGGGGAAGCTTTGATTTCCAAGATAGCCTTTGAGCTAAGTTGTTGAGCACTAATCTCAAATCATAGAAGAAGTATGTTTTAAACATAAAGAGCTAGTATCATATTTTGGGAGTAGTATTGAGCACCGATATGGGAGAGCGTTCAGAGAACCCCCAGCCCCCATAAACTATGTAGCCATCAAGGGTAGAAAAGTGTCATACTTTTTAGATGAACCCTTAGTGCTTTTTAGCATAGACTAATGGATCCACTTAGTAGTTCAGGTTCTATACCCCCGGCAAGGTATAGGATGGCCTGGCAGCGTGGCGGCAAGAAACGTTGTATCATCACTATAGCTCTTAAGTGATGATTGTCGGTTAGACAAACTTCACAACAATATTTTATATACATCAGAAATATTTGTATTTTCATATATAAACAGAGTTCATATTGTATCTTTGCATACATACAGAGTTATTATTATATTTCTAAATACACAGAGTTGACATCATGTTTTAAACAACTTTTCTTTATGTTGCACTTGTTTTTAAATTGCTTTATATTGAAATGAGTTCAGTAAGTTGAGTTAAGTTATTCAGGAGTTGAGTAAAGCCAAGGTAAGCGTTTCTTTCAGATCCTTTTCAAGCTTCAATTATGTTTAGCTTTCCTACTCGCATACTCGTACATTCAATGTACTGATGGCAGTTGACCTGCATCTTATTATGATGCAGACGCAGGTAACCAGGATCAACATCCAGCGCATCGTTGATTCAATTGAGCTTAAGAGTTGTTGGTGAGCCTCTTTGCATTCCGGATGATCCCCCCTTTTCATTACTTTATCATTTTAACTCATTAGGATGTCGTGGGTTTGTCCCGACATCCATTTCAGTTGTTTTAGAAGCTTCATAGATAGTCAGTCAGATGTTAGTTCATTCGTTATCATTTTGTTATTGGCTTATGTTCAGATTTGAGTTGCCATTTTGGCTAAGTTAAATATTTATTTTTAAAACATTATGAGTTTAGTTTGAGATATGTTGAGTTATCTTGTATTTGGATTCTCTTTCTTATGTCTAAGTCATCCGCTGAGTAAGTAAGCCATGCAAAGGGTTCGCTTGGGGCCAACAATGGTTCTAGAGTGCCAGTCCCGCCCAGGGTGTAGGCTCGGGGTGTGACACAATGAAAAGATAAAATAGGGGCGAATATGAAGATGATCTTCGATAGCTTTTACCTCTCTTTTTTATAATGAGAGTTGTGTCTTATTATTTTGAACCTTATAATCTCTTAGAAGCCCTTATACCTGTTTAGACTAACTTCTTAGAGAAAGTCAATGTATTTCTTTATAAAAGTGCTATATTTTAACTAAGTTTTGAGTATTTCTATATTTACAACAGGGTGTTTAGTTTATATTTTGTTCATTTCCGCATATCATGTTTTAATTGGGGTAATGATTTTCATATCCAAGTGTTAGAGTAGATACCCACATGACCAGGTGAATTAAGCCGTGATATAACAAGACCAAGAACACGAACACATTAATTCTTGAACAACAAATATCAAAATTCAAAAATTAATACTCTTTTCCTACGTCTCCACATAGCATAATAAAAAATTAATACTCTTTTCCTATGTCTCCAAATAGCATAATAGAACCTAATTGTTAGCAAGTGTCAAAATTCACTCCTACCGCAGCAAATTGGATTTCTTTTACAAAATATTTGAACTCGTCTCACTTTGTCCTACATTTGTCGTGTCCAATTGCAATCTCTACCACAAATACACAATTACAACATTCAATTCATCTCCTCATGAAGTTTTGCAGTTAAATATTTATATAAAAATCATCCTCTATAACAACATTTTATTATAACGAATCATGTTTAATTATCCTCTGATACATCATAACCTATAACTCAAACTTCTTTGAAACATCATTGTCCAATCTTTTTTGAAAATTCTCTTTTTTGCCAATACGGAAAACATATTCTTAAATTTTCATAATCCAACTTAATTGTCCTTTTTTGCACCTTCAAATTTTAGAGGGTCATTCGCATAAATGCTACTATTTTGGAATGGTATTTTATTTTTGTTCCTCAAATTTGTGGTCTTTAGTTTTTTGTTTTTTAAATTAGGTTATGTTTTCATATCATAATATAACACAAGTTATGTTTTATAAGGCATAACAAGTTCTGCTGCTTATTCCTACAACACTTATGCCGTTAGAGGCATAAGTTCAATTGATAACCCAGAAGACAAAAGTTCTCTAAACTTATGTTGAGTAAATTAGATACTACACAACTTATATGTAACTAATACATGATCGTTTGGTAGTTAATTTGGATGCGAGTTATGCAAATATTAAATTTTGCATAAATAAATTACTTTTGGTAATTGGTTTGAAGGTATTAATACAATGTTTAATTTAAAATTTAGAAACACACATAAGTCATAACTAATATATGTATAAATTATGAAAAATTGAGTATTAATTATACAAGGTAGAAGATGACCTAACTAAAATATGAATAACTAATACATTAATAATGAAATTTTATGTAACAAACATTTACATAAAATTATATAAATTATTTCATAAAAGTTTTATATTTTACTAATATTTGCATAATTCTAATCAACTAAAAATGACATTTTCCTCTCCTAATGTTTTATTTTAATAACGTAATACTTGTTATTAAAATCACCAATGGCTCGTCACAGAAAAAGTACAAAAATAACCAAACGATCATTAGAACTACGAAGACGATGAGGAAGCACAAAAAGATAATATTCCATCTCTTGTTATAATGGGGTGACACAGAGCTGAAGTTTTGGTTATGAGGATTTGAAATCGGAGAAAGATAGTCAGTGTATACTTCATATATAGTTAAGCTATATTCAATTTTTTGAGTGTATCATAATGTATAGACAGTGTATAATTCATGTATATGTAAGCTATATTCAGTTTTTTTTTTAGTGTATCATAATGTATAATTAGTGTATATCACATATATATGTAAATTAATTTTAAGCTTTTCGAGTGTATTATAATGTAGCGTCAAAGTATACTTTCTATGACATTTGACTATTTCTTATGTAAATAAAGATATGACTATATTTATTGTAAACTAATTACTTTATTGTATATATTTGAAACTATCCCAAGTTGGAACTTCGATTAGTTTTCCATTAGGCATGTGTTCTAACTTTCGACCATAAGGAAGACGTTCATAATATTTTAAGATAATGAACTTGTTCAATTGACCACAAGTTCTACCTCATAGGCAAACATTAGACCTTAAGCCTAACGGACAACATATATTGTCCCCAACCATTTTTTCCAAGTTAAGGTTATTTTTTTAAAAAAAATATCACGGGTAAATAAAAAATTAAGATCAGACACTTTAGAAAATACTTGTAACTTTTTGTATGCGGATTTTTGTGTCATCGTCAACATACGTAATTAGTGAAAATAACCTAGTTTGTATCTGGACAACTAGTCTACAAGAAGATTCAAACAACTATATTCTAAGATGTATTGTTAAGTTGGGTGTGATCAATATTTAACTTTTTTGAAACTTTGAAGTGTTTATCTTGTTAAATAAAAGTAGCACTAAGAAAAATGTTGGAATACACCTCAAAATCTGCTATGGACTCACATAGGGGACTAAGCTTCCTTTTATTTACGAACTTCATCACCCCCTTCATGGGTGAGATTTTCAAGTAAATCCAATCGTCAATATCAAATACAATTTAACTGTAATATCGCTTTTGTTCATTGAATAATAATTTAAAAAAACTCACTTCTTTCTGTCCAAAATAAGTTCTTTTTTGCCATGCCATTGTCGTGGCATAGAAAACACAAAATGAGAGCAATTCTCATCTCACGAAATGAGTGACTGAAACTTATCCCTTACCACCTCTATATACGTGCAAAAATATCATGTCATGGTCACTTAATATTTCTAAAATATAAATAATTTTTCATATAATTGAAGCATAACCTGTATAAATAAAGAGACTTCTTCGCAATGTCACATATTTTCAAATTATGTGTGCAATTTTCTATTAAAAATCATCTTTATTTTTAACCTCATAATTTTATTGCAATAAAACTTGGAGAAATTTAATGATTTTAACCTAACAAGACTTGGTAAGACTGATAAAAATCTTGATATTGAACACTAAATTAACTTCAATTGAAAGAATAACATATAACGATCCTTCCAACCGTTAAGAACGACCTATTTGTAAGAGAAATCATGTGAGAAAATTTCTGGGTTGAAGAATTGAAAATTTCAGGTTATGCTAAACTCGGACGAAATCTTAGTAAGATGAGGTCTAGGGAAATTTGAGAAAATAATTGGGTGAAGTGTTTATGTAGAGTTTGTTTTCCTTTGCCTAAGACGTTAAGGAGTCCGCAGGACTTTTCAAAAGTGAATTCGGATATATAGAACTCCTGATATCAAACTTGGTGTGAAGGGGTTGGTGAGGAACGTCAAGATTTTGCGAAATAGGCTAATTTGAGAGTATTTTCGAGGTTCTATCCCGTGCAAGCCATTATAGCGGGTGACTCATTGCTACGACAACCAAAATTTAATTCCTGCTATGGGCCGCTATGGTCCACTATAAAGGGATTGGACCACTATAGCGGGTTTAATCGTTGTAAATGCATAGCACTCCCCAAAAACCCTCTATAATCATTCAAAAACATTTTGGGGAAAAGCAAGGGTGACTTGGGGAGATTTTCAGACATTTTTCATCAGGAACCTTCGTAAAGCTAAGTAATCCATTCTCTGATTCAACACTTTGATTTATTGGCCTTAGAGGCAGTTTTTGTGGTTCTAGAGGAGGGCTTGAGATTTATTTTGTACTTGTGTTATTATTTTAGATCAAGAACAATCTAAAATTTTACAAAAGGAGTAAAAGTTCATGATCTGGTCTAGGGTTTACTAGTAGTTAAAACTTAAATATGTCTTTAATTCATAGTATTCTTGTAGATTAACGGTAGATTTCATACCTAGGACTTTGGACGGGGAGTCTGGATGATTCAAAAGTGTTGATTAATTCTAATAGGGCAGAAATGTATTGTGTAAGCAAGTATTATCCTATGACTAGCTATGGCTGACTAGTTCATAATTGTAAACCTTTGAAAGTTCTTATTGAGGAGAATTGACAATACCATAAGGATTAAGTGTACTATACGTAGTGCATGTTCAGGAGATAAAGGAATAAATGTGAATGATATTTTATTATTAATCTCATGCAATGAATTTGTCTTAATTGCTTGTGGTTTACTAGTGTCATTGTATTCATTGTAATTATGATTGTAATTGTGTGATATCCGTGTTTCATCAATTCGATCAGGCACCATGTCTAATATAAGATATCTCTTGATTAGATTATGCACCATGCCTCATGTTGCTATTTGTTTGTTTGTTCCATGAGTGAACTAGATTATTTTATTGTGATGGTTATCCATAAGTGGCCGAGTTGTTGTGTTTAATTCAAGGATGGTTCATGTGTAGACCGATTTGGAATGTTAAATATTGTCGTAGATATCTTAAGAACCTTTGAGTGGACCGGATTACTTAAAAGGTGAGTTGAAATCAGAAGTGAATTATGGTGATCGTTTAGACATGTCTAATATGGTTTCTGGGTCAGGTTGACCACCGATAGTCTTGTGCATAGTTTATTTGTTGGGACTATGTGTGTGTATGTGTTAAAGTGATTTGTAACCTTAGAGTAATGTACGCGTGGCGTTTGGCATACAATGTAGGCTTGGAAAATGTAACATCTCGCAATTTGAAATAACTAGGAAGAAACTAATAATTGGAAAGTCATTTTTGAAAAGAATGAAAATCTGGAAATTGGTTTAAGTTAGGAAAAAATAAGTTTTGGTCAACTTCAAACGGCCATAACTCCTAACTCAGGATGAGCTAGGTGTACTTCCAGATATGGTTGAAAAGCTCTTAGAATGATCTTTCCAACGTCGCCAAGTTTGCACGATTACGTGTTCGTATGAGTAAGTTATTCCCTTTGGAAGTTGGGCTGTTGGATTAAGGAAAGTTTAATCCGAATTTTAGAAGGGTAATTTAGTCTTTTCCTTACCTAATTATTCTAATTCGATTTTAGGAGATTAATTGGGGTAAAACCAGATTTTGGTCAGTTTAGAAGAATTAGAATTCACGCTAGGGCTTGGAGAAAAGAGAAAAGAGGAGAAAGGAGAAGAGGAACAAGATTCGTCGATTTTGTCAAGGATAGCTTGTGGATTTCGTCGGGGGTGATCCCTAAAAAGGTATGTGAGATCACATAGCATTGGGTTGTTCACCCACGCGCCAATCATGATTTAATTCAGCGAATTTAAGTCTTTGAAGGTTTAGAAATTGAGTTCTTGATGAACATTGTTGAAGGTTTTCTTGAATTCTTGTGGATTGTGTTGTTTGAAGTTTCTTGTGATTTGATTCATGTTTCCTGGTGTAATTTCGGTTTTAATCTATCGTATACTGAGGGTATAAACGATTCTAACTGTTTGGGGAAAGAACTAAGTGAAAATAGAGGGTTTAGAGTTGAAAAACATAGAAGAAAATTCGGGATTTTCTGGGGAAGGGGCTGGGGAGTCGCGCCCCAAAATAGTCTCTGAATGTGGGGCTCTGGGGCGATGCACCAGCCAGAGCACCCCTAAGTGTTCTCTGAATTTTGAGGGCTGGCTCCCCGCGCCTCTCAGAGCGCCATGGACGCCAGTTCTTCCCATTCGTTCCCCACCTTTCGTACTTGTTCCTTAGCAATGTACCTATGTTTTCTAGTTGATTCCAACACTCTAAGGTACATCTAAACATCATGAAATCATCCATAATCATGAGATCATGAACCTTGAATCCATAATCCAATTAAAGGAAAGTTAAGAATCAAGTCAAGAGAAGTAAAAGTCAAGTCAAGAGAAGTTCTTAGAGTTTTCCAAAAGTCTTTTGCAAACGTTGTAACTTTGTTTTAAGACTTAAGTTTTGAGTTCAGTAAAGAGTAAAGTTGAAGTTCGTTTCTTCAAAAGTATATAGGGACTAAGTATTTCCAAAGAAATTTAAAATGTTTTCACATTTGAATAAGAACAGAAATTGAGATTTTCAAAGAGCCTTCGGGCTAGTTTTCAGAAAAAGTAATCGCTTTCTAAATAAAGCAAGAGGGGAAACTTTGATTTTTAAGATAGCATTTGAGATAAGTTTTTGAGCACTAATCTCAAATCACAGAACAAGTGTGTTTTTAAACATAAGAGCTAATATATTTTGGAAGTAGTATTGAGCACTGAATTGGGGGCGAGCATGAGTTCAGATAACTCATGTCTCCATAAAACCATGTAGCCACCATGGGTAGAAAAGGGTCATACTTTTTCGATGAACCCTTTTCACAATAGACTAGTGTATCCACTTAGTAGTTCAGGTCCTATATCTTTGGCAGGGTGTAGGATGCGCTGGCAGCATGAGGTAGATCATTGTATCATCACTATAACTCTTATGTGATGGTTGTTGGTTAGAGAAACTTCCACAGAAGTTATTATATTTTTTTATATACATCAGTTTATTGTATTTTTACGTACACTTCAGAGTTATGTTGTATCCTTGTACATACACAGAGTTGACATCATATTTTTAAACAACTTTTCTTTATATTGCACTTGTTTTAAACTGCTTTATATTGAAATGAGTTCAGTTAAGTATTCATGAGTTGAGAAGAGTCAAGGTAAGTGTTCCTTTCAGATTCCCTTCTAAGCCTATGTTGTTTTAGCATTCCAACTCGCATACTCGTACATTCAATTTACTGATGCCAGTTGGCCTGCATCGTTTTATGATGTAGACAGATGTAACTAGGATCAACATTCCAGTGCACCATTGATCCGGTGAGCAGTTCAGAGTCAGTCGGTGAGCCTCCTTGCATTTCGGAAGATCTATTTTCATTTCTTTCTAGTTAGTTCATTAGGATGTTGTGGGGTTTGTCCCAACATCCATCTAAGTTGTTTTAGAGGCTTCATAGACAATCAGATGTTAGTCCTTTGAGTCTTTTCATTATCACTTCTTATTGTTAAGACATGGGTTGCCATTTTTGGCCAAGTTGAATGTTTAACCTTTAACATTCTCAGTTATCTTATTATTCTGTTCAGTTAAGTGTTATTGATCATTATAAGTATGAATATTGTCTTACGCTGAGTTAAGTAAGTCAGGTCAAGGTTTCTCTTGGGGCCAACAATGGTCTTCGAGTGCCAGTCCCGTCCAGAGTGTAGGCTCAGGGAGTGACAGAAAACCTTAGGATGATATAAAGGGTAGGTTTGGAAAAACCTTACAGTGAAAATAGGGTTGAATATTTAATGGTAGAATTGGCAGCAAAATGAGGTAGAATGGCTGGAAATAAGGTCTATGGGTCATGATTATTAGACCTAAGATAGTAAGAGTGTCACGACCTAAACCGCCGTGATTGCACCCACACTAACCCTCCGGTGGGAAAACTATTACTACAACCCAACTAAACAATACTAACCAAAATAGATGTATTTAGAGAAAGCTCAGTTCCCATAAACTCAGTAAGTTACCAAACACAAATATAAACAAACGAAAATTCAACTCCTAGAACCTGAAAGTCATTGTAACAAAACTTCAAACTAAACGTTCTAAGATAAGGGGATGCAACCCGAAAACAACTAAACATAAAGTAAGAGTCTGAAAGGTCTAAGTACGAAGAAAATGGACTAAAATCCTAGATGAATCCATGGTAGCCTGAAAGAACTGGTTCACCCTTGAACTCGGCAAATCAGTGATCTCCTACCTGAGGTTTCTCAACAACCGCCTGAAGATTCCCTGTACTCAATAAAGAATGAGCAAGTGCAGTATCAGTATACAAACAACAATGTATTGATAGGATCACACGGCTATTCCAGTAAGTGAGCCATACACAAGTAACTACAACATAGTAACTCACACATATACATAAAAAATAACAATTTACCAATTCATGCCCAATATATCAGTTTCATAATATCAATCTCAAATGCAACAGTCAGTGATGGTCCTTTCATGGAACCCACACTCAAACTGTTAGTGTGTCGGAACATGACACTCGATCCAATAATATGTCGAAACGTGACATTTGATCTAGTATTGGTCGAAACGTGACACCCGATCTAGTATTGGTCGGAACGTGACACCCGATCCAATTATGTGATGGATCGTGACACCTGATCTAATCAACCACAATCACAAACACAATCAGGACCACAATGAATGATTTACACATTTGTATTGTACAATCAAGTAACAAGTTCATTGCATTCTACAAAATCACAATTAGTCATTTCATGAGATTTATTTTATCATTTCCTATTCACATACATGAATAAATACAATGGAGTAGTTAGAGGGCATATATAACACATACGGAAAATCAAATCATCACTTACCTCGAAACCAAGCCTGAACACTCTTAAGGAACTTGAGCTTTCCCTTTCCGGAGTCTCTCAGCTTGTTCTTGGTATTAAACAAGTAAATTATGCAAAGGATCAATAATAGAGACCTAGTTTACCCGGATTATATCCAAATACTAACCCTTGGTCAACCCCATGATCCTAACACCCAACTAGGGATTTTTCCACCATTAAATTCAAATCATTATAACTCAAACTTCTTTGAAACTATCCAAAACATCATAATCCAAACATTTTTGAAAATTTTCTGTTTTGTCAATATGGAAAATATATTCTTAAATTTGCATAATCTAATTTAAATGTCCTTTTTTGCACCTTCAAATTTTAGAGGGTCATTCGCATAAATGCCCTTATTTTGGGATGGTATTTTATTTTTGTCCCTCAAATTGGTGGTCTTCAATTTTTATCCTTGACATTAGTTATGTTTTCATATCATAATATAACACACGTTATGTCTTACAAGGCATTACAAGTTATCCTGCTTATTCCTACAACACTTATAACGTTAGAGGCATAAGTTCAATTAATAACCCACAAGACAAAAATTCTCTAAACTTATGTCGAGTAAATTAAATAATACACAACTTCATTCCTACATAAGATATGATGGACAACACAAAATTTCTCTAAGCTAAGTCTTGCGAAATTATATCATAGATAAGAAAATTTTGGTCAACATACTTTCATTGAATGTTAGAATTAGACTCCCAAAATCTTGAGAATAAGAATCTATATATACCAACTAACTTTAAAAATAATCTGCATGTAGAATTACTTTTTCATGAAAAAACAAAATGATGTCCAAATTCGTTATGAGTCGCAAAGCACGGTACATTTCAGAACTGGATTCAAAATAAAAACAACTAATTAGTGACACTAACAAGAATGTGATACTAAGATTGAATTTTGTGGGTTTATAATCATTATTTTCTTTGCTCGAATCATGTAAATATGCATGTAACAATGCTCATGTAAATCCAACAAAGTCCAGATCTGACTATATAAGAAACATATGTATGCATATTAAAATATTAAAGTAAATTCACACTAAAATCAATCAATTGTAGAACCTGGATATTCCGATCAAATAAAAAAAGATTCTTTTGGTCAAACTGATTCAACATGTCTTTTATGGAAGACAACTTGTAGACATCTTTACTTAAACTTCTTGTATCTTCAAGAATTTCTGGTGTGGCGGTTGAAATTTCCAGTTCGCCTAATCTTTTAGATCATTCTGTGTTTCGACGATCGGCAGAAGGAACGTTTTCCTCCAAACATCAATAATTTTCTATGTCTCCATAGTTATCTCCAAAATTCAACATCACTTGTTGAGCAGCCGCCACATTTTTGAAATTATTAGTTGTCACCGGCTCATTCTTTGATGGAACCATATTAACAGAACTACTTTTTTGTGAATCAATTCGAAGAGGATCGGTCTTAAAAAGGATAATAGATTTTTTGTAGAATAATACGTCACCTGTCTTTCTATCCCTAACAGCTTCTAAATGAGCCTCCATGATAATTTTTTGTATTGAACTAGATCTATTTTGTGCATCTATATATATGTCACAACCCAGACCGTCGTGATTGACACCCACACAAACCTTCCGATGGGAGAAGCATTACTACAACCCAAATAACAAATTTTATGAAAACTTAAGGCATTTAAAGATACAGAAGCAGATTTAAATGACAAGTAAAAAAATGGAGTTCCCATAAACTCCAAAGGTTTTAACAAACAACTAACCAAACTAATGCGGAATAACAACCCCTAGAACCTGAAAGTCAATGTACCAAAACTCTACTAACGACAAGTCTAATAACAAGGGGTACGACCCCGAAACTAAACAACACCTTAAACAAATAGTCTGAGTCCGAAAAGAGTGGACTTAAACAAGAGAGACTCATGGCAGCCTGAAAGAACTGGCTCACCCTTGAACCCTGTCACGCTCAATAGTCACCTAGATGAAGGCTATCAATAGCAGCCCGAAGATGCCCTGTACTTAACAAAGAACAAGCAAGTGTAGTATCAATACACAACCACAGTATACTGGTAGGATCACGCGGCTATCCTAATAAGTGAAACACATTCAAGTATCCACAACATTATAAAATATGCATATACCGAACATATACAATATTTGTCATCTTTTCAGGATAAATATAGCATCACCCGTTCTCAATAACACACATTGGTTATCAATTTAGAGCAAACATACAGTCTTCCAGTATCAATCGTCATTAGATATGAACGTAATCATCACAAGTAGATATACAACACAATTCAATAGTCCTCTCATGGAACCCAATTCAATAGTCCTCTCACGGAACCCAAACTGTTAAGATACCGAAACGTGGTACCCGATCCAATGTTTATGCTAGAACATGGCAACCGATTCCATATTTATGCCGGAAAATGGCAACCGATCCAAGTTAGTGTGTCGGAATGTAACACCCGATCCATTCAACAAACCACAATCACAATCACTATGTATATTTTCACAATCATACAACAAGAGGTGATTCATGGCATAAAATTATTCAATTATCCTCATTTACGATTAGGGTGATCAATAATGCAACATTCGTATACATACATGTATTATAATGAGGAATTACAAACATATATCACACCAACATGAAATCACAACCATCACCTACCTCGAATCCAAGCTTGAATCCCCTAAGGCACTTGAATCTTTCTTTTCCGGATTCTTCCCTCTTGTTCGTGGTCTAAAAACATACAATTAACGCAACGATCAATAAACGAGGCCTAATGACCCGGATTATAATCAACATTATCAACCCTAGGCCAACCCAAGATCTTAATACCTAAATTAGGGCTTTTTCCACCATTGCCTTCAGATCAAAACCTTTCCCCAATGATAATTACCTAAGAAACTACGTTCTACGGATCGAAAAATAAATTCGGGGAGTGAAAACCTTACCTTTAGCCTTAAGAATGGTGAAAAACGGTCAAGAACTCATCTGGGGTCGTTCCTTAGCTCTCAAAGTCGAAAAGTGAAGAATAAAGATGTTTTGGAGTTTATTCACGACCTTAAGGCGCGTCGGACCCGCCACAACAGTCCTCACCCCGCTACAGCGGCCCCGCCCTGGCTACAGAAATCCCACCCCAGTGGCTTCTACAGAACCAGTGAGCAAAATTAAGAATTCCAAACCTCCATTTCACAACACGCCTTTATCCCATGACACTAAAAAAATACCCTTTCATGCTAAGATCAGTTTCAGAAGTTCTACTCACCCGAATTTAATTCCGTAAAGTCGTATCAGTTCCTTAACGTCTTAGCTATCTAGTCATGTAATCAAAATCATAAATAAGTCAACCGATTGTTACCAGATTTCCCTACACCTTAACAACTCTGATTTCGTCCAAATCTGGACTAGCTTGGGAAATTCCAAGTTACTACTCAAAATTTTTCTGGCCCCAATTATTTCCCCATTGGCTTTTCTATAACGACGGGAACATGTCTATACAATAGATACCAATTTACCCATCACTCGTCCCCAAGTGACAAACTAGGAGAAAAGGGCTAAAACAAGAATAGAGTAGTATCTGAATCGTCGAATAACTAGGGATACTTGTCCCTCATACTTTTTCTGTCGACTCTGGGCTACTAGAAACTTAGATTAGATACTTCTCACCTTACCCTGAACATCTTTCTTCAAATCAACTCTCAAAGGTTTCACATCTTCAATCTCAAACCAACCAATTGAACACCTACACATCCTCCCATATAATGCCTCAATGAAGCCATCTCAATACTCGAGTGATAAATATTGTTGTATGTAAACTTAACTACAACAAAAGTGATTCCCAACAACCACCAAAGTTGATCGTACACACATCTACAACATGTTATAAAGGACCTTGACACAATCATCCGGAGAATACTTTAGCACTTAAGCATGATAAAATTCCAAGTCAATACTCGTTACAAATAGAAGTGAACCTGAATCAACCAACACATACTCATAATATCTAAACAATCACAGTTCTTAACAATATCTCCATCCCACAACATAAATTCCAATGAGCTTAAGTTATAACAAATTTGATCATTAGAAATCAGATACTCATCGAGGGATATGTCCAAGCATACAACCCCTCCAACAACTCTATTGAAATGCTAGATTTAGTAATTGTAGATTACCTCTTAAGAACAGTAGAATTGGACCTAATGATCCCCCGCATTCAACCACACATAAACGATACATGACATCGACGACTAGAGGAATATTAAGATTGTCGGACAACCACAAATACACATGGTAGCTCTTCTATAAATTCTCATAAGCAAGGTGGTACATGTAGAACCACTAAAATACTTTAACAACTCCAAGACAACACCAATTATGTCATTCAAAATAACCATATCTTCCCAATCTTCTCACTCAACCAAGAGAACATCGCAAGATTCAGTACCCCTGATCCACCACTAGGGATCCACCCACAAAAGTAAAAACACACTAGAGCATAGCTAGTGAATCATACACACAACACTAACAACCATCATAAACATTCCGACCTTTTACCTTATTATAAATCAACACTTTTAAATGAAACCCTTCTTAGGTACTTTAACAATCAAAAGTAATAAACTTTACGACTCAAATTAGGTGTAAGTCCTTTCACATGCTCAACACTAGATACAATTGATCATTTCTCACTTTGCCAATTCATACCTTGATAAAATACATCACCACGAATGTAGACTTACAATGAAAATCTGAATTGTAATTTCCACCGTATAACACAATCCCTTTCTTTATCAACATTAGCTTGTGCCTTGAAGATTTTTATGAAATCATGGATCTCCACTTATCATCGATCGCATCTCTATCGATCTTACAATATATTTCGCTAAAATTTCAATCATACTTATTATTAGACTCAAAAACAAAACCAAGCACTTGTCATCACACCCAAGCTAATGTCCGCACACTCCTTTCTCAAGTCTTTTCGATAGTTTTTGACCAATCTGATGGATCCGTGACACTATTACCATAGCCACAACAAAATGAATGAAATCACGCATCTTTGAATCCAATTATCTACCCCTCTAAAGATATCTCTTTAGCTTTTGCAATCAAATAAAATATTCTTGCTCTAGCCTCTCTCTAAAGGCTGTACTACGTCCCACTATTTTTCTTCATTATAACTTTAGCTCTTTAAAATTCGGTTCGAGTGATGTCCCACCATCTCTTAAAACTTTCCATACAACTACTTTACTCACAAAATATTGGAAAACCACAACCTTAGATACTCGTAAGTCGTAATTACTATACAACAATTCGCCTAACCAACAATCTTATTATATATTTGCATCCCATCACAATCCACCACGAACTCTTATTATGATTATGCTTAGTCAGCCCTGACTATCACTACAAAGCTAACCTTTCATCAACACGACACCTCAAACTCAGGTATACTCATTAAATTAAAAAGACTAACCTAATATTTTTTATACGCACCTTCTTACTAACATCTTCAATTTTCTTCCCCCAAGTATACGCAATGGAACTTTGTTTATCCATAAGCTTGTCATTCCGGTATTAATCCACTCTCTTATGGATTAAGATAAAATCATCAGTCCTCATACTACCCTCCTTCTTCTTAACAAACAAGATAGGAGCACCCCACTTGGAAACACTAGGATGGATGAACCCTTTATCTAGAAGCTCTTGGATTTGAGCCTTAAGCTCTATTAATTCTGGGAGCCATACAATATGGAGGGATGGAAATGGGGCGAGTGTCAGTTTCCAAGTCAATGCAGAAATCTATATCTATATCCGGAGGCATACTAGGCAAATCCATCGGAAACACTTTCTTAAACTCAGACACCACAGAAACAAACTCAATAGAGGGAGACTCAACCTCAACATTCCAAACATGAGCCAAATAAGCCAAACAACCCTGCCCTACCAGTTTCTTAACCTGAATGGAGGATATGATCTTAGCTAGCTTAGGCTTGTACACCCCTTCCCACTGTAATCTTTCCCTATCGGGGATCTCTAAAGTTACCGACTTAGTATTACAATTAAGCCTGGTATAATAGGAGGACAACCAAGTCATGACTAAGATTATATCAAGTTAGTCATATCTAGCATACCCAAATCAACCCAAATATGAAAATCCATCAACACAACAGGACAACATGATATACAAGGGTGACTATGACTGACTTTTCAATTGGGTAGAATCATGGATGAGGACATCAAGTATATCACAAACCACATCAAATCCCAAGGCAATTGAACTAACATATACGAATAAGTAGAACCTATATCACACAAAATAATAGTCATTCGGGCACAGACAAGAGTAGCACTAGTGACACTGCATCACACACCTCAAACTCAGTTTTGCCCGGAAAAGCATATAACTGAGCCATGTCGTCTTGATGGGCAACCTTATCGCCTGGCTGTACTACTCCTCTACCTGCATTACCATTTCCCCGGCCTCCACGGTCTCGCTAATTTCCTCCTCATATGCCCAGGTTCTCCACAATTTTAATATACTTTATAACTTATATTCGATTGCTGAACACTGAATCAGATCGCGGGGGTTAGTTCAAGTACAATTCGGGGTCCATAATTATGACTAGGGGAAAACATGAGAGACAAGGCTGAGATTTCGTCTCTCCCTGTTCCGCTCTGGCGGGAGAAATCCCACACTGGCGGTCTCGCGCTAGCGAGATTATCCCACCTCGGCGGCTCCGACGGAAACAGAACCTCTGCCAACAATTTCTGGGGTTCCTCTCTTTTCTATACTTCCCCTAGAATTCCCAGCTATAACTAGGCATTTAAGAAAATCCTTTTAGTTAGGACAATCATTGTCTACCCCCGGTCAACCCAACGAAGTACACACTTTAGAATCCTTTTACATCTTTTCAACACTACCACACACATATCCCCAGGATACACCCAGACTCTCACATGGTTATCAGTTGGTCGCACAACGCACGTCCGAATTTCTTGCTTACAAACCATATCGTAATTTACCTAGACCCTTGCACATAATCTCGTGATGACTTTCTTTTCACAACAAGTTTCACGACACTCAAGCAGTTACAACTTGCAGACAAGTCCACATTCTTTAATTAGTTCATTCCATAGACGACCATTACTGATCATCTATGCCTTATACGGCCCCTAAGGCAAGATACTAATTAGAACCTCCTCAGTTCCAATTAACTTGTTTGTGTCCCTTTAGCCGGGACTACAACGTTTAGTTCACTTCGTTGAAATATCAATTGGATTCAACTCATACCACAAGCGATAATAGTAGCTAGTGAGCCCCACAAAACTGCTAATTTCAATCATAGAACTTGGTCGAACCCAATTCTTAATCGTATCAATCTTTAACTAATGGTAAGCAGAACTTATATCAATCTTAGAGAAAACCGATACTTCTTACAATTGGTAAAAAAGATCATCTATCTGAGGTAATGGATACTTGTTCTGTATGGTGACCTTATTCAACTTTCGGTAGCCTATACACATCCTCTCTTGCTAGTAATAATGTTATAACTTTTGTTGGTCTAGCTCGGACCATAGAGTGAAGGAGGAAATATACCAATTTGTATAACATAGATACTAGTTGGATTCAAGTCAGAGCACAAAGGAGTACAAAGAAGTGAGATTTTCCTAAAGTCCTATAGCCTCTCAAAGAAAAGTACGAACGTCATCGTACTGTTCCGCAAGTATCTACTAGATTCGTTTTGGTACATTGAAATCAATGAACCTAGGGATCTGAGCAACTTTGTCACGACCCAGACCGTCGTGATTGGTACCCACACAAACCCTCCCGTGGGAGAACCATTACTACAACCCAAACAACAAATTTTATGAAAACTTAAGGCATTTAAAGATACAGAAGCAGGTTTAAATGACAATAAAAATACGGAGTTCCCATAAACTCCAAAGGTTTTAACAAACAACTAACCAAACTAATGCGGATGAACAACCCCTAGAACCTAGAAGTCAATGTACCAAATCTCTACTAACGACAAGTCTAAGAACAAGGGGTACGACCCCGAAACTAAACAACACCTTAAACAAATCAGTTCGAAAAGAGTGCACTTAAACAAGAGAGACTCATGGCAGCCTGAAAGAACTGGCTAACCCTTGAATCCGGTCACGCTCAATAGTCACCTAGTTGAAGTATATCAATAGTCGCACGAAGATTCCATGTACTCAACAAAGAACAAGCAAATGCAGTATCAGTATACAACCACAATATACTGGTAGGATCACACAGCTATCCCAATAAGTGAAACACATGCAAGTAACCACAACATTATAAAACATGCATATACCAAACATATACATTATTAGTCATCTTTTCAGGATCAATGTAGCATCACCCGTTCTCAATAACACACATTGGTTATCAATTTAGAGCAACATACGGTCTTCCAATATCAATCATCATTAGATATGAACATAATCATCACAAGTAGATACACAACACAATTTAGTGGTCCTCTCATAGAACCCAATTCAACGGTCCTTTCATGGAATCCACACCCAAGCTATTAGCATATCGAAACGTGGTACCCGATCCAATGTTTATGCCGAAATGTGACAACCAATCTAAGTTAGTATGTCGAAACGTAACACCCGATCCATTCAACAAACCACAATCACAATCAGAATGTATATTCTCATAATCATACAACAATAGGTGATTCATGGCATACAATTATTCAATTATCCTCATTTACGATTAGGGTGATCAATAATGCAACATTCACATACATACATGTATTATAATGAGCAATTACAAACATATATCACACCAACATGAAATAACAACCATCACATACCTCAAAGCCAAGCTTGAATCCCCTAAGGCATTTGAATCTTCCGGTTTCGGATTCTTTCCTCTTCTTCATGGTCTAAAAACATATAATTAACGCAAGTATCAATAAACGAGACCTAATTGCCCAGATTATAATCAACATTATCAACCTTAGGCCAACCCAAGATCCCAATACCCAAATTGGGGTTTTTCCACCATCGACTTTGGATCAAAACCTTTCCCCAATGATAATTACCCAAGAAAATGCGTTTTACGGATCGAAAAACGGATTCGAGAAGTTAAAACCTTACCTTTAGCCTCAAGAATGGTGAAAATGGTCAAGAACTCATCTGGGGTCGTTTCTTAGCTCTCAAAGTTGAAAAAGGCAAAATAAAGACGTTTTAGGGTTTATTTATGACCTTAAGTCGCGTTGGACCCGCCACAACGATCCTCATCCAGCTACAGCGTCCCCACCCTGGTGGTAGAAATCTCGCCTCAGCGGCTTCCACGGAACCAGTGATCAAAATTAAGAATTCCAAACCCCCATTTCACAACACGCCTTCATCCCATGACACTCAAAAAATACCCTTTCACGTTAAGATCAGTTTCGGAAGTTCTACTCACCCGAATTCAATTCCGTAAAGTCGTACGGGTTCCTTAACGTCTTAGTTATCTAGTCATGTAATCAAAATCATAAATAAGTCACCCGATTGTTACTAGATTTCCTTACACCTTAACAACTCTGATTTCGTCCAAATATGGATTAGGTTGGGAAATTCCAAGTTACTACTCAAAAGTTTTCTGGCCCCAATTCTTTCCCCATTGGTTTTTCTATAACGACGGGAACAAATCGTTACAATATACTAATGTAATTTGTGTTAGCACAAAAAACCTAATATATTTATTTCCATTTTTAAGTCCAAGCTTCAGGATTAGTTATTGGAATATAAAAATCTAGTCTTGATTCCACGACTTAAAGCATGTTAATCATTATTTGTCCATTTATATTT